>CANYLF013219454.1:0-12319 GCA_948193215.1 Bocquillonia castaneifolia
TTTTTGGTTTAATTGGTTTTTTGAAATTTTTTGGACCCAACAAATTTAAATTTTTTTTCTTTTCCCCAATTTAATTTTTTTTTTCTTTTCCGCACAAATTCCCCCCCCCCCCCCCCCCCCCCCCCCCCCCCCCCCCCCCCCCTCTTGGGCATTTCAAAAGCAATGGCGGCAAAATTTGAGATCAAAAAGTTCAACGGGAGAAATTTCTCACTTTAGAAATTAAAGATAAATGCTATTTTGAGAAAAGACAGATGTTTGGCGGCGACTAGCGAAAGGCAGCTGGAAATCACAGATGATAATAAGTGGAACGGGATGGATGAAAATGCTATTGCAAACCTTCATTTTGCACTTGCAGATGTGATCTTGTCCAACATAGAAGAAAAGAAAACGGCGAAGGAAATCTGGGACCACCTCATTAAACTGTATGAGGCTAAGTCGTTACACAACAAAATTTTCCTTATAAGGAAACTTTACACCTTGAGAATGTCAGAATCTACTTCAGTGACAGAGAACCTTAATTTCTTGAATACTCTATTTTCTCAGCTCACATCTTTGGGCTATAAAATAGACTCATAAGAACGTGCAGAACTTCTACTTTAAAGTCTACCTGATTCGTATGATCAACTCATCATCAATTTAACAAATAATATTAATTCTGATTCTCTGGTCTTTGATGATATAGCAGCCGTTATTCTTGAAGAATAAAATCGGTGAAAGAATAAGGAGGACAAGTAGACAGGTTCATAATAAGTGAAAGCCTTGACGGTGATGAGAAGGAGATCAACGAAATGTGGCCCAAGTGGGAGTCACAATCATGGTAGGTCAAAATCAAGAAGTAATAAGAATTTTAAATGCTATCATTGTGGTAGGAAAGGTCACTTAAAGAAGGATTGTTGGAGTCTGAAGAATTCCAGTCCTTAAGGGAACGTGGAATGCACTTCAGATG
Source organism: Bocquillonia castaneifolia (assembly GCA_948193215.1). Taxonomy (NCBI): domain Eukaryota; kingdom Viridiplantae; phylum Streptophyta; class Magnoliopsida; order Malpighiales; family Euphorbiaceae; genus Bocquillonia; species Bocquillonia castaneifolia. Next base: position 947 of record CANYLF013219454.1, read on the forward strand.
ATGAAAATGCATTGTGCTGTGAAGCAGCAATATCAACGGAGAGCAGAAAGAAATTTGCTGATGTATGGCTTCTTGACTCAGGAGCAACTTATCACATGACCTTTCAAAGAGAATGGTTTCATCATTATGAACCTATCTTTGGAGGATATGTGTATAGTTGTGAAGATAATGCCTTAAAGATCATAGGCATTAGAATCATCAGGTTGAAGATGCACGACGGTACAGTCCGCACTATTCAAGGAGTACGACATATGGAAGGTCTGAAGAAGAATTTGTTATCTCTAGGACAATGAATGATCTTGATTGTATTATCAAAGTTTAGAAAGGAATCATGAAGATTAGCCGATGAGCGCCTGTAATTATGAAAGGAGACAAATTACCGCAAATTTGTATATGCTTTTGGTAGAGACTGTACAAGAAGTAGAAGCATTTGTTACTTCAAGTAGTTCAAATAAAAAGATCTGCAATGGTGTGGCATCAGAAGCTTGGACATATGTCTGAACAAGGCATGAAAGTTCTTGCTGAGAAAAATCTACTTCCGGGTCTTACAAAGGTGACACTATCTTTTTGTAAGCACTGCATAACAAGCAAGCATCATTGACTAAAGTTCAACACATCCTATTCTAGAAGCAAGACTGTTCTAAAATTAGTTCACTCTGATGTATGGCAAGCACCGATTTCATCACTAGGAGGAGCGAAGTACTTTGTGTCCTTCATCGATGATTACTCCAGGAGATGTTGTGTGTATCCTATCAAAAGCAAGGGAGATGTGTTTGCAATTTCAAAAACTTACAAAGCGTGGATTGAACTTGATTCATCCAATAAGATCAAGTGTTTAAGGACAGATAATGAAGAAGAGTATATTGGTAATGAATTTGATAACTTTTGCAAGCGAGAAGGTATCAAGAGGTAATTCAATATAGCATACACTCCTCAACAAAATAGAGTGGCAGAGCAGATGAACAGAACTCTGTTAGAAAGAACAAGAGCAATGTTGGGAGCTGCAGGCCTGGATAAGGCATTCTAGACAGAAGCATTCAACACTGCCTATTATGTGATTAACTGGTTTCCATTTATAGCAGTTGATCAAAAGACACCGATGGAGATGTGGACTGGGAAGCCAATTGATGATTCAAACCTCTATATATTTGAAAGTCCCGTGTACGTGATGTACAATGCCAAAGAAACGATAAAGTTGGATCCAAAATCTAGGAAGTGTTTTTTCTTAGGATATGCAGATAGTGTAAAGGGGTATCGCTTATGGGATCCCACTACCTATAAGGTTATAGTCAGCAGGGATGTAATTTTCATAAAAGATAAATTGAAGGGAGAAGATGATGGCACTTCAAAAGAAAGCTCAGAGACTACGACTGTACATATGGAAAGAAACTCTGTAGAAGAAGATTCTTCTGAAGCAGCACGAGAGCACGAAGAGGAAGAGCGAATCGAGTCTGAAGAGGCAGAACTTGGAAAGGAAAAACTAGTAAAATCTAAACCACCTTGGCATAAGGATTATTTTATGGGTAGTAATGTTGCCTACTGTCTTCTAACAGAGGAAAGGGAGCCATCAACTCTCCAAAAAGTAATGAGCAGTTCAGATGCATCTCAGTGGATGGCTGCAATGCAAGAAGAAATGGAAGCTCTACATAAGAACAAGACTTGGGAGCTTGTGCCACTAACACATGGAAGAAAGGCCATTGGCAACAAATGGGTCTTTAAGATCAAAAGAAATAGCGATGATCAAGTGGAGTGGTTTCATGCAAAATTGGTGGTGAAAGAATATGCTCAGACAGAGGGGATTGACTTCAATGAAATATTTTCCCCTGTGGTTCGATTGGCAACTGTTTGAGTAGTCTTGGCAATGTATACTACATTTGACTTACATCTAGAGCAACTAGATGTGAAAATAGCTTTTCTTCATGAAGATCTTGAGGAAGAGATTTATATGCTTCAGCCGGAAGGTTTTGAAGAAAAAGGGAAGCAGAACTTGGTTTGCAGGTTGAATAAATCTTTATACGGTCTAAAGCAGGTGCCGAGGTATTGGTATAATTGATTTGATTCCTTCATCATGAGCCTTGGATACAACAGACTTAATATTGACCCTTGTGCATATTTTAAGAGGTTTGGTAAAAGTGATTTCATTATCTTGCTGTTGTATGTAGATGACATGTTGGTAGCAGGCCCCAACAAAGATCATATTGAAGAATTGAAGGCACAGTTGGCTAGGAAATTTGAAATAAAGGACTTGGGACCAACAAACAAGATTCTAGGGATGTAAATTCATCGAGACAGAAACAATAGGAAGATTTGGCTTTCTCAGAAAAATTATTTAAAGAAAGTCTTATGACACTTCAATATGCAAGATTGTACGCCAATTTCTACCCCATTTTCTGTTAGTTTCAAGTTATCCTTCAGTATGAGTCCTAGTAATGAAGAAGGAAGGATGGAAATGTCTCGAGTACCGTATGCATCAGCAGTGGGGAGTTTAATGTTCGCGATGATTTGTACATGACTAGACATTGCACAGGCGGTGGGAGTAGTAAGTCGGTACATGGCAAATCCTGGTAGAGAGCATTGGAATTTTGTAAAGAGGATCCTGAGATATATTAGGGGAACCTCGGATGTTGATTTGTGTTATAAAGGATCAGACTTTATTGTCAGATGATATGTTGACTCAGATTATGCAGGTGATCTTGATAGAAGCAAATCTACTACAGGGTATGTGTTCACACTTACTGGTGGAGTCGTGAGTTGGGTATCAAAACTGCAGTCAGTTGTGGCAACCTTAACAACATAAGTAGAATATGTAGCAGTTACACAAACTAGTAATGAAGCAGTATGGTTGAAAATGATAATGGAGGAATTCAGGCACGAACAAGAGAAAATTTCTTTATTTTGTGACAGTCAGAGTGCCTTGCATCTCGCAAGGAATCCAGCTTTTCATTTAAAGTCACAGCACATACGAGTCCAGTATCACTTCGTTCATGAGAAAGTGGAAGAGGGCACTATGGATATGTAGAAAATTCATACTAAAGGCAACCTAGTAGACTTTATGACAAAGGCAGTGAACACTGACAAGTTTATTTGATGTCGTTCCTCTAGTGGCCTGATAGAAGCATAAGAAGGGTGGAAAAGCAAGGAAGAAAGAATTGTGTGAACATCTGATTGATCCTCAATCAAATCTTCAAGTGGGAGATTGTGGAGCCAACAACCGCAATTGAAGACCAAAATTAAAGAAAAAAGGAAAGAAATATGGGGAAGTATTATTTATTTTCGGTGCCAAATTTTGTTTTAGTTGTTACCAGCTCACATTGAGCTGGTAACACATATATCCTTTGCCTATAAATAGGAAATGATGCTAAGAAGAAATTAATTCCATTCTAGAGAGAAAAATATATATAGAGAGAGAGGTAGATAAAAATATTAGAAAGTTGAGTAATTATTTTCTCCTATTATAAAGAGAGAGGTTTCAGTGTTTCTCATTTATAAATAGAAAGATTGTAACTCCTATTATTTTCTCATAGTGAAATTCTTCTATCATTACCTGCGGTTTTTACCCTAATTTATTTAGGGGTTTTCCACGTAAAATATGTGTGTTCTATTATTCTACTTTTCTTTATCTTTATTTTCTCAAATTATTAGCTATGTTCTTGCTTTATTCGGTCCGATTTTCTCAACAAATAAAACCTTTGACTTGATTGTGGTTCGGTTAACATATTGGATTGAGGCCTTAGACCCATCATTCCCATACTCTGCAAACAGGTAATTCTCTCTTCATACAGTGTTAAACATTGGGAGAAACTCACTCCTACCAGACCTTCAATCAGTTGGTCTCCACCACCACTCACTCACTTGAAATGGAACGTTGACGCGTCATCTATTGGCAAACTAGGGCCTGGTGGGCTTGGTGGAGTTCTCAGGGGATATAATCACTTCTTCATAGCTATTTTTTCATGTCATATTGGCTGTAAAGAATCCAACGAGGCACAGCTATTAGCTATTTGGAAGGCACTAGAGATCTCTTGTTCAAACGATTCAATTAAGGGTTGTCATTTGTTAATCGAGTCTGACTCACAAAAAGTGCAGTTAGTTGGGCAACTGGAAGCTTAGAGAATTGTCCTTGGAAGTTTTGGGAAGTATGGTACAAAATAAAAGCCATGATTCCGTTTTTTACATCATGTTCCATCTCCCATCTCTTGAGAGAATCCAATTTTGTAGCAGATGGTTTGGCAAAAAGTGGAGTAACCAGATCTTCTGATTTGATCGCATGATTATGATTGTCAGGTGTTCGAACATACTGAAGATGGAGTAAAAACCAGCATTAATGTTTGTGTGATTGATTGTTTTTTTCCTCTTAACTTAATCCTTATATAATGATTTATTTCCGTTTGGGGTTTTTCCCACTTATAGTCAAGTCGAAAATAGGATTTTTGGATGTAAAAGGGGATGGCCTATAGGCTTGGGTAGTATTTATCGATTTGAATATAAGTGCTTATTTACAAAGTTTAATTGATTACTAAAGTAATCTATTTATTAAAAAAATCAAATTCTGATTTACTATGTGTTTCTGTTGGAACAGGTGTTCAGTTTGTACTATGTGTTTATGTTGGAACAGGTGTTCAGTTTCTTGGAATTGACCCCTAGCTAGCCTTAAAAAAATTCAAAAACCCCATTAAAAAATATTATATTTTAAGTTTGTCTCCCTTAAAATTAGTTTTAGTCCCTCTTAACTCTTAAAAATTTCAAATATTTCCTTGAAAATTTTAAAATTACTTTTATGTTCACTTCTACAATTTATGTAGCCTCAAAAAAATTTCTAGGTCGACTACTGCAAACAATATATATTTAACGAAAGTATACAAGAGATTCAGTTATGTTGAACGAAAAGAAATTTCAAAGCTCTTAAATAATGAAATATATTGATTAATTACACAGGCGATTTTTATAAGTTTATAAAAGGATAAGCATCTATGTGGTATAAATTTATACTTTTCCCTTGGATACATTTTACCTCAACAATTTTCCAATAGCCATTTGTATTGGAAATGAGCTTGATAGTTAATTCACTGCTAAGTTCGTTTTTATGATGAATGATTGATTACAGCTTTATATTAGAAAGATGAGGGAATTAAAGAGAAATAAAGCTACATATATAAATAATTGATGGATGACATGAGAGCAGTATCTGCCGGCGTAGTTGAAGTATACAAAGACATAAGAAGTGCAGTTGATGAATTAAAAAGATTACAAGAAAAGTCTAGACAACATTCTGACAAGTTGAAGAATGAGCTGAAAAAGATTTCTGCAAGACAGGCTGAGATGTATTAGCAAAATCAACAGTTTGCAAATTTAAGATAAAAATTGATAACTTAATTAATTATTCAAATGAGACTAATACTCAGAGTACATACCACATAAATTACTTACACTTCTTGATTTCCTCAAAAATGTCATTCCAAGAATCTTGCCGAGTGTTCACCCACTCCAGTTCTTGCCACCATCTTCCCTTAATCTTCCTTAGGCTCAGATTGAAATCTTTGACAATAGGAAGGCACTTCAGATTCCAGCAGTAGCGAAAACTCATTAATTCCAGTTCTGGTGAAATGGGCAAATCATTGGAAATGCTTTCCAAATTTGGTAAGAAATGAAGTGACATCCTCTTCAAGTTAGGGAGAAAGACATTGGTCTCAACCTCAGAGCCATCAGAGCTTATTAAGCATGTGATTTTGGGACAATCATCAATTGTGAGCTCTTCAAGACTAAAGAAATTAGATTGCAATCTTGGAGTGAAGATGGTGGTCAGCTCTGGACATGTACGGAGAGTCAAGTACTTAAGCGAATGGAAACCATGACTGTTAACAGGCCCTTGCCAAATGCATTTTAAACTCTTCACATAATATATGCATAGATATTCCAGTGGGAAAAGAAAAGGCTTTACTTCTATTTGATCTCCATCTACGATTGCTTGAAGCTCATTGCACTCCCCTGCTACACAGCATTCTAAATTCAGCATGTTTTTACTGCCAAATTCAGACAATGTTCTAACAGTTGAGTGACGGTCCAAGAAGAATGCAGTGGCATATTTTAGCACCTTTTTTATATCTTCTGGAACACCTTCACCATTGACATACTTCAAGTACCTGTCATATCGTTCTAGCTTGAACTCCGTATCACGTGGCACTCGAGATATAACACGTTCAATGATATGACCAACAGTAACTTTGAAAGAGGAAAATGTTGAAGAAAATCGAGATGTGATATCTATGTCGTCCCATCTGAAGTAACTCAAAAATTGCACCTTGGGAAAGTATAATTTAAGAGTGATTAATTTGGGCAATTTACTGACTTCAGAAATAATAGCTTCAGCAGATGCAGTCCACCGTTTGTCATCAGGATCGACATCAAAGCTTAATTCTTCTAATTTTGATAGAGATGATACGACTCCACAAGGTATTATTGAACCTGCCTCCTCTGATCTCCTCTTACTCGTAGGTTCGAAAAATGACACCTCCAAGCTTGTGAGTTTTGTCAATTGTCCTACCTCAGTGGGAAGATACATGATCTTGGTCCCTTCGAGATCAAGTATTTCGAGCTGTTTAAGTTCCCCAATTTCAGGTGACAATGTCAGGATAAGATTACAATGGTTTAGAAACAACCTTTTAAGGTTGACCAACCTGAAAAGAGACTCTGGCAAAGATCTGATGTAAGTTCTTGATAAGTTCGGGACTTGGAGTGCTGGCATATTTTTAAAAAATGGAGGTACAGCTCTTAATTTGTAGTTTCTTTCAAGAAAAAGAAATTGGAGTTTGGGGCAACTTAGATTCTTGGGCAATTCAGATATTTCATTATCCATTAAACAAATCTCTTTCAAACTTTCCCATTCTTCAACATTTGGTGGCTTTTTTAACCCCATACTTCCCTGAATAAGAAACGATCTACCTTCTTCAACTGGAATAATATACTCAAGTAATACACAATGAATTTTCTTCCGCATCTTGACAAAAATTCCAATGTCCATGCTCTTCAATAGATTGAAATTCACAAGAGTTAATTTTGAGCACTTTTTCGCCGTAGTCATGTGCGTCAATTAAGCCATCCTCTATCCAGATTTGTATCAACAATTCTGTAGCAATCCATCCTTTTTGATAACAAAAAACATAGTTTTTCAAGCATTCCCTTGTTTTATCATCCTGCAGACATTGATAGCTAAATTTCATCACGTTAGCCATTAGGTGTTTTAACTCGTCTTGGTGACATTCAGGTTGCCATCTCAATGTTTCAATTGCTTTTCCCCAAATAGCAGTATCATAAACATCTCTCAATGCTGCTGCCATTACGAGGATCGCATCTGAATGATAACAGCATAGGCTAACAACCTCGTCTGCTAGAGGCTGAATGCTTGGAGAATCAGTTACTTCACCGACATTCTCATGCAATAATTCCCATGAAAATAAATTTCAAGCCTTATCTGCAAGTCCACTGCCATTTCATTGCATATTTCCTCTGATCTAGATGTCAAAACTATCTTGCTACCATTCTCAGGAGTTGGCTCCGGGATTCCAACCTCTTGCAGGCTAATAAACTTATCAACATTATCAAAAATCAGCAGAAATTTCATACCCTCTATTCTTATTCCTATAAAGTTGATATCTTTGATCTGATGGGAAGGTGGTAGTTGTGAAATTTGCAGTTGGACACTTGTCAGATTCCATATTTCGGGAACAGTAACCCAAATGATGCATTCAAACTTATTTGTTAACGCTATTCGATCTTTCAAGGCTTGTACAAAAGTTTTTTTTCCTATCCCTGCTCTTCCATAAATCTCAATCTTTCCCACATCAGATTTTCTAATGTTTTCCATGACTTTGTTCACACTACGATCGATTTTAGTATAATTTTTTCCTATAGCTTAAAAATAAATGAGGGGGAATCGGAATGAGAATGGATGATTCCCATTCTTAATGTTTGGTTGAGCTAGAATGTTTGGTTGAGCTAAATTAAGAGGGGAATGGAAATGGGATTCAATGAGAATCACCCATTCCTCCATACCCCCTAATGAATGGATTTTTCATTCCTATAGGATTCAACTTAAACCTTTATTAATTGGTCAAATTAGTAAAAATTTACATGTAATATTTATATTTCACAAATAAAACATATAAAATAATAAAAATTAAAATATTTTAATATTATAAACAATTAAAAAATATTATTATAAAATTTTCATTCCCTTTCCTATTATTTAGTTAACCAAACAACTTATCAAAGTTTTCATTCCCTTTCCCACTCCTCTCCATTCCGATTCCGATTCCCAAGTTTAAACCAAACGACCGAATAGCGTATTAGGTATCCCTTCTTCAACCGGAGCCTCATGTGATATCCCAAATAGTAGACCAGCCATTGCAGATCAATTTTGGTCGTATAGCTTCTCTCTATTGATGTTTTTCTCTGTTTGGTGTCCTATGAAGTTCTTTTTCATAACTTTCATAAAAGCTTTTGCAGGGTCAGGTAATTCCGTAATAGTTAGCTTAAAATCTACAGAAACACACAAGGGAATGGAGGTTTGGGCTTACAATTGCAGGCACAAAAGGGAAGTAATTGAAAAAAAAATGAAATATTTATCCGTGTGAATCTTTGTTCATGTTAGGATTTTGACTTAAAATTTTGAAATCCAAGTTCAACTTGGATTAGTTTAATTAAGAATTTATTTGTAATAGATTGTAATAGATTGAACAAGTTTAGAGTGTCAATGTAAATAGACGAATTAAAATTGTATGTAAAACCAGGAATAGGAAAGACATTGGGTAGGGTATGGGTATAGGTATTAACATATCCTTACTTATACCCAAATAATATAGTTGTACCTATACCCATGCCCTAATGGGTAAAGGATTTTATCTTTGTAACCAGACCCATAGCATCTCGAGTATCCATGAGTAACCCAATATGCTACTAGGCACTTAAATAATTTTTAATTATTTATTTCAATCCATTTATCAAAATAATTAGGCTTAATTACCAAAAAATACCTAGACTTTTAGACTTTTAACAATTATATCACAAACTTTCAATAATTACATAACAAATATTAATCTATCAATTTTTTTTTCAAAAGTACTCTGTGGTCATTTTAACAGGTAAAAAAATGATCGTATCACTCACTGTAATAATTTTTCAAAGAAAAATAAAAATATTAAATTAGTAAGTTGAATGTTGCATCAACTATAAGAGTCAAAATATATTATTTTATCTTCTAAAAAATAACATGTTTAATTTATTGTCTAAATTAGAACACATAATTTGAAATAAATCAGCACATTTTAGCTCTTTTAAGTAATTTACATTTGATATTATGAGTCAATTTGTCTTTAGAAGGTTAAAAAATTATTCTTACAAGTTACAGTGATATTTTTTGACTAAAAAAGTGATTGCAGAGTGTTTTTAAAAAAATATTACAGTGATATTTTTTGACTAAAAAAGTGATTGCAGAGTGTTTTTGAAAAAATATTGATAGATTAGTATTTATTATGTAATTATTGAAAGTTCATGATATAATTGTTAAAAGTTGAAAAGTTTAGGTATTTTTTAGTAATTAAGCCAAATAATTAATGCCAATCTAACACTATAAATTCATAGCCATTTGCAACAACTTATCTCTAGTTCTCAGTCTATTTTTCTTTTATGCTAACCATATCACAAAGATAAAACCTAGACACTGACAATTAACAAGAACAATTAATTAATACCTTGTGAAACAGATGCAATTAACAACACTCATTTAATATTAGCAAATCCTAAATTCATTAATTAAGAGATACAATTAATAAAACTCATTTAAGCATAACAAAATCCTAAAATCTGCATTGTACGGATGCAATTAATGGTACTCATTCAATCAAGACGAAATCGTAAAATCCACAATTTACAAATGAAATTAGAGCAACTCATTTAATCATTAAAAAACCCTAAAATTTCTAATTAACAAAATTTTTACAGATACAAAGGTATACTGCATTTTATCGATAAATGATGAATTTCTCACCTTGATGTAAAACCTTAATTTTTATGACAACAATGGAGCTTACAAGCTTTGGTGACTTTGGATGTGAAACTTTTCTTAATAGGAGTGTGCCAATTGAAGAGTTTAAAGAACCATGAACGGTTATGGTTCGGATTTCAATTTCAGTTTGATTTTAAGTCGGTTTAATAACAATCTACCATTAACATCTATAGTGTTCTTGAAGAAGAAAAGAAGATGATGAAAGTAACTGGTAGCAACTTCAAATTCTAATGATTGAGGTAGCCTAAATAGGCTAAAATAATTCAAATACTATAATTTTTAGTCTTGCTTATTATGTGTATCAACTTAAAAAAAAATTCTTACAAATAAGTACAATATTAATTACAAGCTAATTATATGTTGTTATATTCATGTGAATATATTGAGTTAGGGTGTTACATTTTTGGTATCAGAGTAGGGATTAGGTCTCAAGGGAACATGTTTTAGTAAAATGACCATAACTTTTAGCATAGGATGAACTAGAACGCCCATAATATATATCAAACTGAAGCTTATTCAGAGACCTATATGAGTTACCGGGTTTACCCGTAACAGCATAGTTTGGGGGTCAAAAACAATCGTTTGAAGGCTCAATTTTCAGTTTGAAAGTTGAAAAGAGTAAATTGTGTGATTATGCATGAATGTGTTTGTGTTATGTAACTGAAATGTGTGAATGTGAGATGTAATACGTGATTACATGAAGTAAAGATGTGTTATATGATAGTGTGTTTGTAATGTGCAATTTGCTTGTGTGATAAAAGTGATGGGATGAAGGGGTGTTGAGGTCACCTCATGTAAGTGTGTATTATGTGAGCATATGACATTCATATTAGTAAGATTTATTATTTATATAAGTAGGATGAGCATTGCACAATCCACTAGCCAAAAGTGTCTCATGAGTAAGTACACGATGATTGTGATATGGTTGCAAATGTTGTGACGAAGTGAATAGAGATTATTATTGCATGATACTTGAGTATAAGTGTTGATGTGTATGTATGTAAGTGTGGGGTGAACATAGATTCACCATTTGAATGTGGATTATTAATCTATTTACGATATGATATATGTGCTAAGGAATTTTTATAACAATGAGTATAATGTTATGTTTTGATGAACATGGCTCAAGGAGCAAAAGTTTGAAAAAGATTAAGATTAAGATTGAGATTGAGATTGAGATTGAGATCGAAAAATCTGATGATTGAAAGAGAATGAAGGTGAATGATTAAATGATGTTGATGTATATTGTGAGATTTTGAGTAATGAGATATTATGGAATAAAGAAAGTTGATACAAGTGTTCTATTGAAACAG
>CANYLF013220286.1:0-20464 GCA_948193215.1 Bocquillonia castaneifolia
ACTTAAAATGAAGCTTGAGAGACCAGAAATCCATAGACACCAGAATCATTTGATTCTAACTCCACATGTGAGAGTTATGAGAGTTAGAAATTTGAGAGAGATTATAAATACACACACACACACACACACATTCACTGAGGAGGAGAGACTCTGCCTCATCCTCTTTATCTTTGTATATAATAATAATAATAATAATAATAATAATAATAATAATAATAATAATAATAATAATAATAATAATAATAATAATAATAATAATAATAATGATAATGATAATAATAATAAAGATGATGATGATGATGATAATGGTCAATTACTATATTAATCTTTAGATATTTTGTAAAATTACAACTTAACCTTTATAGAAATTTTTCTTACAATTATATTCGGACCAAATTGTAAAAATTTTCTTTTGGAATAATATATATAAAAATCCTCCAACATATATAAATTTATTATAATTAATGTTAATATTTATTTATATTTTTAAGGGTGTTGTACATACCCATACCCTAGTGGGTAAAGAAAATTATACCCAAACCCATAGAGTTTTGGGTAACCCATGGGTATTAATCTATAAAATATTTACATAAATTTAACACTAAAAGTTGAAGCATTATGCATTAAATTAAATAAAAATATTAAATATATATATATATATATATATATATATATATAAATACTAAAATAAAACTTAAAAAGTCATTCAAGTTTTTAAACTTAACTAAATTCAATTAAAGAAACACTGATATTATTCATCCCACTTAAAACAACTAGTAATTTTAATATTTTGATAACTGAAATATAATCGCGTCAACTCAAATCATTCAACACATATGATAGAATCTATAAAAAAAGAGTAATATATATGTATATATATGCGTGTGTGTGTGTGTGTGTGTGTGTGTGTGTGTATATATGGAGAATGGGTATAGGTTTGGGTAAAACCAAATAATTTGGGTAGGGTATGGGTAAGGGTATGGGTAGGGTAGTACGTTATCCACACTCTACCCGTTCCCTATGATATTTTTTGGGTATGGGTACTACCCGTACCCATTATCCGGTCAAACCGGGTGTTGCCCTATTTGACCGGGTAGGGTCTTGGTGGGTATCCATGGGTATGGTATATTTTGCCATCTCTAATTAGAGCGGGATGATCTTGGGCTCGTGTTTGAAGACCTGGTTGGGCTAGCAGTGGAGATTAGACCCATTTGTGGAACTAGGGCTTCTAAAGGTAGGCCTAGGCATGTTTATACGGACCTCTAAGAGGAGGTCTGTGTTTGACAAGTGACAATTGGTCCAGGTCTAGTTGCACTTGAGGAAGAGTTTTGGAGTATATAATCCCACATCTGAAATATAATAAGAGTTGATGTGAAATATAAATGAAGTAGATTGAATCATATCACAAGCCAATTAGTTTTGTGTAATATGAGCTCCGACCCCATTTATATACTCACAAATCCGTGCAAAATGGGCTCCAACCCCATTTATATACTCATAAAACCCACAGATTTCTACAATTTTATGTACTTTAGATAAATGTGAACATTGATAAAATTATAAATTTTATGCAAATTATACTCCCTACTATATCTATTTACCAAAATTACACTTTTTAGAGTCTCATTCTAATTGACAGTTATAGGTTTTAGTGTCCTTTTTGGATAAATATTTTCCTTTTTTTATCCTAGTAATTAATATCTCAAAAATATATTTTGAGAATTTTTTTTTTGATAAGTTTTTTGAGAAATTTGAAAGTTAAAGGGTACAATAGTTAATATATTGTATTTATCACAACATCTTAAATCTCTATTTCGTTGTAGGTCAGCACCTCCGAATCACATGAAAGTCAAAATTTTATTTTGTTTTCAAATAAAAAGTGTATCAAATGAGTATATTTTTTAAAAAACAAAATGAGGCTTTCATTAATAATAATAATAAACAGTACATTTTGAAATAAACAAAAAAATCGACTATATCCAAGAAATATATGTAAATTATAATATAAAATAATTTTTTCCTATGAAATTCTTGAATCGTATTCATGAATCAATTTATAAATAAAAGTGTATTTAACGAGTATACTTGTTCTGAATTACTTTTATTACAACTAAAAAAATCATTAATAAATTGATAACTTATACACATACTTCCTCAAATTCCATTTTAAAGTATATCACTTTTTTTTATCATTCATTTTAGTTGTATTATTTATATTTCCGATAATAGCTTATACTGAATCTTTATTTTCTATTCTCATACTTTTAATACAACATTTTATTTTTTTAAAAATAATGTACAAGATATTTATCAATAAAAATAAATAAGTAAAAAATATTATAAATTTATGTCTTTCTTAATATGTATATAAAAGCATTGAACTTTTATAAAAGGAGACAGAGAAAGTAATAAATTTAAATATTTTAGACATTGTAGATATATATGAGTGAAAATTTGAAATCTATAAATAAAGTTTTATCACTTTTTCTTTTTTTTTTTTCATTGTCTATAATTTTCCAAATGTGGCATGAGAATTTTTTTTACAAATACTCTTCTTATCATATTTTAAAACGGTTTTACTTGTTTTATTTTTCTAAAATATTATGAATTATTTTTTTATTTTTTTATCTTTTTCCTTCATATAATAAATTTATTTTTTAAATAAGTGTGAAAATATAATTCTTTGTTTTTAAAAAAATGAGTTTTGAATATGAGAATTTTAGATTGTTAGTATTATTAGGTCAAGGCATGGGTGATAATGAAACTTTCCTTCCAAAATATGAATAATTATTCATTATAACCGTGCTATAACAACTCAATATGTTGGTTGAATACATACTTTCACCTCCAAGCTTTACATGTTTGACCTATTAAATCTATGAACTTTAAAATTAACCTATTAAACATATAAAGTTTCAATTTTTACTTATTACACATCAAAAGTAAACTCAATTAACTTATTACACATATAAAGTTTAATTTTTTTATCTATCCCACACTAAATTTAAAGTTATAAAAATTACATTAATGTGAAAAAAAATAATGATTTAAACTATTTGCAATACTATCTAATAAAAATGAAAAATTGATACAAAATTAATATTTTTTTTTGATGGGGAGATACAAAATTAATATAATTTTGCTTAATTGGTGTCTGACAAGTAAAAAATCAAAACTTTATATATGAAATGTGTTAATCATAAAGTTGAGGAGTGAAATAGGTCAAGCATATAAAGTCTAGGGCTGAAAGTATGTATTCAGACCAATATGTTTGTTTCATATAATATACGAGAGAAAATGATTAATGAAACCATGGACAGAATTAGAAAATTCCGTATGAGAGGGGTAAAAAAATTTTGAAGTGAATTTTTTACATTGTGAAATGATTGGGGAAAAATATATGCTTTTTAGGGAGCCAATTTCTATATACACATAATATATCTATACGTGAACGAACTAAAAACTTCTGCATAAGATGTAACTACATATTTAAAACAAAATTTTTTAATGTGAATTACGGTGGGTTAAATATTTAACTTTTAGGGAGGACAAGCACATAAACACATATAATATAAGAAATTTTTTTTTTGGATCGGTGGCCCTGACAATCAACAATGTAGCTACGCTCCGGAATTAACAAATAAATATTTTTATATGCCAAGTGTATATATATATATTTTTTTTGAAAGGAATGCCAAGTGCATATTAAATGTTGTATTTTGTGCCTTATATGAGAACTCCCTAAAATATACATTAGGCAGACCGAAATTATTAGGGAAGAAAATGAATAATTTATTAAGGAAGAGTAAGAATGGAAAAGGAAAGAAAAAAGAAAAAAAAATTACGTGCAGCTGCATTGCATCTCTTCTCTCATAGGGGTATTTTTTTTTATTGGTCTCTCATAGGACTATTTATTTGGTACTTTATATATATATATATGGCATAAAATTTTTCTCTGCTTTCACCTTCCCTATCTTTTTCTCTCTTTATCTCTCCAATTACCAGTCTTTGCTCGAATCTCTTTTCAGTAACCAGAAAAACATAAAGCAAGGGACCCATTAGCCCCAACAATAACCCATATATATATATCAAGCCCACATATTTACACATACATACATATAATTATGATATGTATCTATAAAACAAAAATCACCCATTAAATGAAAAAAGGAAAACAAAAGCTTATTATTAAGTCATGGATTCGCTTCTAGTGGAAGAATTTCAAGCACTCTTTTTTGGGTATCTCTTGTTTTTCTTCCCTTCACTTTCACTTTCACTATCTTCTTCATTATATAACAAATCTTCTTCTTTTTCTCCATTTGGGTCTCCTTTGCAGGTTTAGATTTTTGCTGTAATGTGGTGTGCTTATTGGGTTGCGTTTCTTCCTTAATTCTTGTGAACATGGATTTATATTTTGATGGTAAATTTCAATTCTTTATGCTTTTTTTAAGATTTATTTGTTGGATGGATATAATTATTTGTGGGATTTGGTTTTTGATGTGATTTGTCTGTCAGCTATTAGATTGTTGTGCCTTTCTTCTCGTGTTTTTTATGGTGATTTGTTATATGCAAAAACTATAGCTTTATCTTTTGATCTTAATGATTTGGGTATTGATTAAATTTTCTGAATTTTCTTATACAAATTAATGCTTTTTAGCTGTTTATCACAGAAAAAGTTGTTGAATTTTTGATAGCCAATCTCTTTGTTAGCATTCAGCATTACACACATATAAAATGTGTGTTAGGTGGACTCTCTTTTTCCTGCATATTATATTCTTGCATTATTTTTGAATTTTGTATATATTATATGTGCAAAAGTGGGATTATTTTATATGATAGACCATTATCTTTCTGGCGTACCACTTTCTGAATTAACAGCTTGTCTATAGCCCCTGTGGAAGTGCAGAGGCATTCCGAAGGGTTAATCTATTCTTTCTCGTCTGTATTTTGCTGTGATTTTATGGTTGACTTTTGTATGAGTGCTGGCTCTTCAATCAACTTGTATTCAATCATCCTATGTAATTTTCACTTTGATGTGGCTGAAGTGTCTTTGTTAACTAAGTCAACCGTGTTTTTTTTTTTTTAAGTTAGAAAGACATTTAGACTAAGAAACTCCATTGATTCTCCTATTAGGTTGGTATTGACACAAGTCAAGTTAATATTAGGTACATTTAGTGTAATTTTTGGTGGTGATGTCATTATCTTTCTGTTTTTTACTTTTTGCATGTCAAGATTTCCTGGTCAAAGGCATCTTAATTGAGAGGAATTATTGGCATTTTAATTTATGTTGATATGCAGATGATCTCTGATATTACATATGCTTAGAATTCTTCCTCATTTTAGCCTTTGGGTTTAAATCTACATTTCCACACATGACCATATACATGTAGATTTGATTAAATCGTTTCTTTTTCTGATATTTTGCTTGGACAAAGATCAAATGATTTTTCTTTTCCTTTTTTTTTTTTTACCTTCATGGCCCCAGGAAGCGCACTTGATCCATCAAAATGCACTAAGCTAAGCATGGATGAAAAAAGAGAACTTGTCTATCAGTTATCAAAGTGTTCAGGAGCCTCTGAAATGCTGCAGTCATGGAGCCGTCAGGAAATTTTGCAGATTCTGTGTGCAGAGATGGGAAAAGAAAGGAAATATACTGGCTTGACAAAATTAAAAATCATAGAGCACCTTTTGAAAATTGTAGCTGAAAAGAAAGCAGGGGACTGCGAGGTCACAACTGATGCTGAGACAGAATCATCTCCTGCACCTGTGCAGAGATCTTCCAAAAGGCAGAGGAAAACTGATAATCCGTCAAGGATAAGTGTTTCATTGAACTATAATGCAAGTGGCAATGGTGGAAATGATTTAGGTAATGCTGTATACTGTAAAAACTCAGCTTGCAGAGCTACCTTAAAACAAGATAATGCATTTTGCAAGAGGTGTTCATGCTGCATCTGCTATAAGTATGATGACAACAAGGATCCTAGCCTGTGGTTAACTTGCAGCTCAGATCCTCCATTTCAGGCTGATGCATGTGGAATGTCTTGTCATCTTGACTGTGCCTTAAAACACGAAAATTCTGGCATCGGAAAAGATGGACATGACGGGAGCTTTCGTTGTGTAGCTTGCTGGAAAGTAAACGATTTACTAGGGTAAGTGTTCCTGCACTTCATTTCTATTCTTGTTTAATTTTCATTCTTCTGAAACCCGTCCAACACTGTTAACTTGATCCAACATTGTGCATATACATAGATCCTCAAAAAAATTAATGAATACAAGAGGATGAACAAGTCAATTCTTTTGCTCATTTTTTTCTGTAATCCATCATTTTTTGGATGCCCAAATCTTAGTTTTTGTCTTAATGTTTATATTCCTTACAACTGTGGCTTTGCCGCCTGAAGCTGAAGGTGGAAAGGTCTTTTTCTGGTTTAAGATTATATGATGGTGATAAATTTGTAATCATTTGCTATAAAATATTTTTTTATTCTTGAAAAAGACTTTTGAGTTGGAATTTTGTTTCCATAGTTCTTATATAACCTAATTCTGGCAGGACTGATGTTTTATGAGAATTTTGGCTGCTTGAAGTGTCTTTTTTTTACTAGTTAAAATTTCTGTTGGTGTTCCAGTTCATTTTGGTA
Source organism: Bocquillonia castaneifolia (assembly GCA_948193215.1). Lineage (NCBI taxonomy): Eukaryota > Viridiplantae > Streptophyta > Magnoliopsida > Malpighiales > Euphorbiaceae > Bocquillonia > Bocquillonia castaneifolia. The sequence goes on from CANYLF013220286.1 coordinate 6,636, forward strand.
CTATAATATGCAGTTTAATGTGTCTAGAGGGTTTAGGAAATCCCTTCACTTGGTTGTACATTGTTATTTGTTTTACAAGACATGGTCCTTTGTATTTTGCTTAATTGGTTGGTACTTTTATCTTTGGTAAACATTTGGCTAGATGGCAAGGAATTGTAGGAATAAAAGGTGGTCTGAGAGTAGTCAGCCATCAGCACTTGTCTGTCATGTTAATGTGTTTGGAGTGAAAACAGTGCTTTTAGCAAACAAAATGCATCTCTTGGGAATTAGGATGCTTGTCCCTGGCTTTTGCATCTAATGCCTTTATTCTGTGCCAAAGAAATGTTACTTTATGTGTCTTTATTTTGCTAGTAAGTCCACGTAAACTTCAGGTTTGATATCTAATTGTTTTAATCTTTTCTTCAATACACTAATTTGTTCATGTGTTTATCCCAAAATACTAGTCATGGCTACCATTGAGTTACTGATACATTATCTACTACATATAAAAAGTAAAAACAGCCCTGAATCTTGATTTTTTTGTTTTACATCTTATTAACCTTTAAGACAATGCTTATTTGTGACATATGGCCTTTGAACTTCTTTAACACACTCATATACAGTTTTCGGCAACTCTCCTGCATCAGTATCTGAGAGTTCATTTTTCCCCACTCTGTTATGCCACTTGAAGTTTCTCATCCTCCACGCTATGCTTTTCTGTCAGATTGCATTATTGTATTTTTATCAATTACTAAGAGTTACAGACTTTAAGTACAAGAATACTGGTTTCAGAAAGAAAAAAAAAACTGTAATCCAGCATTCTAGTGTAGTCATTTTAACTACCATTTGGAGAGTGGCAATAATAATTGTGCGAAGAAGGTTTTAATATTTGCTGCAGGTTACTAGTTTATTTGGAAATTGCAATACAGGTTTTACAAACCACCCCCCACCCCCCCCCCCCCACCTTCCTCTTTCTTTTTTGTGCAATGACTGAGGTGCAAAGTTATGTCATAATCAGTAGGCACAAATTAACTGATTGATGTAGGTGTGGACCTCTGCATACTTGATTGGCAGTGTGAGTGATTGATCTGTCAATTGGAATTTCTGGAATTAGTCTTTTGAGTGGTATGATTGAATGTAGGTTTTCCACTCCCATTGTTAGGGGACCATGTCTCGTGATTGTCTCCTCATTTTCTTTTTTACCCTGTCCATGTTGTAAGTAGACTAGGTAAACAATAGGTTTATATTCCTTCTCTATCAAAAGGCATGCAGGAAACACTAGAACTACCAAAAATTCACAATGTTAGTCTTTCACATGGTTCTCACATATAATTATAAATGTTATTGTAGAGCTTTCATCATGATATATGATGATTAGTAGAAAATTGAAGCAATTTTAGAAAGAAGCTGAATATGTATCTATAGGTTTTATTAAATTTAAAGTGTTTCAGGGGAGTTTTGCATCTTTATATCACATTTCATTGAGAAATTGCTCCTTCCTGCAAGGTTTTAAGATCTTAAAGGTAATGTTTGGTATGGTGAAAATTGAAATGAACAATTTCAAACATTTCATGGATTTTAAAACACAAACATGTTTGGTTGGAAAATTTGAGTTAAAAATCTTGCATTTCTAAATTCCATCAATAAGCAAAATCCATCATGTTTGAAGGTTTTTAATTCCCACATATTAGGTGGGTTTCTTGAATTCCATCATTTTATTTTGATGATGGAATTCACTTATATTTTTATCTTCCAAAATTACCCCTAAGCTTAATTAAAAATAACAACACTTGCTTTTGTCATATAACTTGTAAAATGGTACAAGTATAATTTACTTATTATATATTTATCTATCCAAATACAAATTCAATGGATTTTATTTTTATACCAAACAATAGATTTTCGCTATCCATAATTGACAGAATCAGTGGTTTTTAATTCCATGTATTTTCAAAATCCATTCATTGTTAATCCTTCTGCCAAACATTGCCAAAGAGTAATTAACTTGTAGATGAAGAATATGGCATCATTATGGTCACGAAGGATGTGGAAAGATATGTTTGCAAATATGCTATTGTTTTTAATAGCTGTGCTTTGTAACTGTTTTTTACTTGTACACTTGATATCGCTGCATTGCATTTCTATGTCAACTTCTTAATTTTTGCCTGTACCTAATATACTTAGATCTACTGGTATCAGGTATAAACTTTTATATCTTATTTTCTATATCAACTTATAAAGCCTTGTTATGTGATCGGAGAAAAAAGCAACTTAAAGATTTTTATATGGTGCCTGTTAATGCCAGAATTTAGTTCCCCTTTTGTTGCTTGAAATGGAACTTCCTTTATGAACATAACAAAGTACAGCTAATTGTCTGGTTGGCATCTTGATCATATTCAGATGCTGGAGAAAACAGTTATTGATGGCAAAAGAAACCAGGCGGGTGGACATACTCTGCTATCGTATCTCCTTAAGCCAAAAACTTCTTAACAGGAAAGGAAAATATAAAAAACTTTATGAGATTGTAGATGAAGCTGTGAAGAAGCTTGAAGATGAAGTGGGCCCATTAACTGGCTTGCCTGTAAAGATGGGTAGAGGTATTGTCAACAGACTTTCTTCAGGACCAGATGTACAAAAATTGTGCGCTCTCACTTTGGAGTTGCTGGACAAAATACTTTCAAGTACTGTTATGCATCCATTCCCTGCTCCGGTATTAAGAGGTAGCACATAAATGATGTATATTTGCTTCAAATTCACATATATTCTTTCACTTTTCGTATTTGGAGTGTGAAACCACTTCAATTTTGTTTGCTGACAAATCTTCACTCAGCTTCATGCCTGGAAAGTATTAGGTTGTTGCTGGTGGAAATATTGAGTTTCATATTTGGTGGTTCTGAAGGCACGAACTTCTAAGAATATTTTTGTTAATTTTCAGCTTCTCTCATGTTCAACATTTGCAGATTTAAATACATCTCCTTCGGCAACTGTCAGAATTGAAGACGTGTATTCAACTTCACTTGCTGTGGTTTTGGGTTCTGAAGATGCTTCACCAGATAATATCGTTGGCTATACCTTGTGGCATCGCAAGGCTCAGGATGCTAATTATCCAGCAGAGCCGACATGCACACTGTTTGTCCCAAATACAAGGTTTGTTGTCACAGGCCTTTATCCTGCTACAGAATACCGATTCAAAGCTGTTTCCTTCAATGATGCAAGGAGGGAAATGACCGTGTGTGAAGTTCAGTGCTATACCCAGGATGACATCCCAAACTGCTCAGCTGCAGAAAGAAGTCAAAGCCCTGCGACCAATTGTAGCAGTCTTTCCAATCCGTCTTCTGTGGAAGATGAAACTAATCACAATGCTCCATGTGGTGACCAAATTGTTAACGGAGCAGACAATTATTCAAGCTACTGTAAGGATAGTGATAGTGATAAAATTATTTCTGCTAATCTGTCAAAGGGTGTTATAAGTTGTGATGGCACCGGTGAAGGCAGAACCCTAACAGATCAAGTTCCCTTGTCAGACGAGGAACGTGGCATGCCTAGCTGTGATTTGCAAAAGCTTCAGAACAAGCATTTACATGGGGACCAAATTATTGATGACACAAGCACTGAAAACGGCTCAGATGCCCCTGCTCAGGCAGGCTTGGAATGCGTGCCATTTGTGGGTAACGTAGAAGCTAGCTTGCCCATCACTCCTTGCAAGTTGGAAATGATAAAGGATGTACAAGGAAGACATGCAAGGTCCAAATCCAGCAACAAGGATATGTTAAATGGGTCTGGGAAAGGAGAGGAGGAACCCCAAGATGCAAGCACTTCGAAGAAGAGAAGTGGTGAAAGACGAGACGAAGAGTGTACAGCAAATGCTCATTCAGACAGGGACTTTGAGTATTACGTAAAAGTGATCAGATGGCTAGAATGCGAGGGACATATCGAGAAGAATTTCAGGCAGAAGTTCTTGACTTGGTACAGCTTGAGAGCAACCTCACAAGAGGTAAGGGTAGTGAAGGCATTTGTTGATACGTTCATTCAGGATCCAGCATCTCTTGCAGAGCAGCTTGTGGATACCTTCTCAGAATGTGTTTCAAGCAAGAGATCATCTGTTGTCCCAGCTGGTTTCTGCATGAAGCTTTGGCATTGACAACCATCCCATGCCTTGTTGTCTTAAAATTAGATGACATAATTTGGTACACAAACTGCCTCTGGTTTGTGCATCCATAATTCTTTTAGATTTAACATTCTTCATTAAGACTATCATCATTTTACATTTGTCAGCAGCAGCATTTGCCATTCTTATTGCGAAAGAATGCCAGAATTCATTTTCCTTCCCTTTTTTTTTTTATATTTATATATATAGTGTCCTTTTCAATCATTTTAGTTTCTGAAATTTCCAATCGATTTGCTATTCTGTTCTGTTTATAAAATCTATATAAATTGCTTTTTGTGCATGAATATAAATCTTATACAGGAACGAGCTCTCTAAGCCATCACATTAATATGGTTTTAGAGATTTGTAGTCTAATTTAGTTTGCAATGCAATTGAACCTCCTAAAATTTATACTCTATAAATTAATAACTATTATTATTTAATGAAAAATCAATTCACCGACTCCATGGAACGTGTATAATTTAATAATTCTACTAGTTATTATTTGATACAAAATATTTTATACTTGCATGTAAATATTAATTTATAGAATTACCGTTCCCTTTATAAATTTTCCATAGTTATTTATAGGCAAAAGGTTCAAATAAGCCTCTTAAGTATCTGTCAGAGAGCAGATAAGCCCTTTAATTATTTTTTTTTATCATTTAAACCCTTAAACTTTTAACAATGGTCCATTTCAACCCTAAATGTAAATAAGGTTAGAGAAAACTCATTATGTTGCTGAAGTAGAGAGTATTAAAAGTGGTTTCGAAGGTATGACCAACTAAATATAAATTTTAAAAAATATAAATATAAAACAAATACAAATATACATGTCAAAAATTAAAATTTTCATAAAATTTTTATTCCCCGTTTCACTGAAAATCTCTTTATAATAGCTTCAATTTTCTCCCAAAATTAAAAAACCATATTCATATATTCTTTTAAGTTTTAATATTTATATTTATATTTAGTTAGTTATATATTTAATTTGAAGTAAATAAATCAATTTATAAAGCATAAGGGCTTTAAATGAATCAATTTTTAAAGTTGAAGGGCTTAAATGAACCGATTTTTAAAATTTAAGGGTTTAAATGATAAAAAAATAATTAAAGGGCCTATTTGCTTTCTAACAAATAATTCATGGGCTTATTTGGACCTTTTGCTTTATTTATATCCTGACATGTATACTTTTAGAAAATATTTTATAATTTATAAGAAATGAAATATTTGAGTAAAATATATAAAAAAATTTCTTTATTGATAAAAAAGTCTCATTTCACAAATTTTCTCATCATATTAATTATACAAACTATATAAAAACATATAATAAATTATATTATATTTTTAAATGAATATTCTATAAATTAATAACCTCTATTATTTAATATTTTCTTGTTCTACGGATACATTAATTTAAAGAGGTTCTATTGTATTTACAAACCAATTTATCAAAGTTGAGTTGAGGGAAGAGAGATTTGAACACAATACTAGTTGAATATAAATTTATAGCCGTGGACTTACAATTTATCAAAGTTTTGAATAAATCGATATTGTATTTTTTTATATATATAAATTCAATATATCAATACTTCTAATATTGGACTTTTTACCAATCTATCAATTTTAACATCAATAATATTTTCCCCTAAAAAAAACAACACCAATGATTTTTTTTAACGAAAAAAAAAACACCAATGATATTCATAATTTGACTAAAAACTCCGGTTCAACTTATTCACTTTTTAATTTTTATTTTGCACAGAGTTCAACTTATTCACTCAGTAGCACATTAAGTTAACTTCGCAATTTGCATATGCTTGGAATCCTCTCATCATCAGTATCAGCTTCTCCAATTCTTATTCTTCTTCAAAAATGCAAAACCTTGACCAACATAAAACAAATACATGCCCACATAATCACTAATCACTTGGCTCGTTTCACCTTTATAACTAGCAAAATATCAGCCCTTTATGCACTATCACAAGATGGTGACATTGTTTATGCACACACTGTTTTCAATCAAATTATACTACCCAATGCCTTTAATTTCAATTCTATGATATTGGGTTTCTCTCAAAACTCATTGCCTCACATGGGTATTTCTCTTTTTGGACGTATGAATAATTTAGGAGTTGAACCAAGTAGCTATACTTTTACTAGTTTGGTTAAATGCTGTTTTTGTTTGCCCTTGCTTGATCAAGTTCATTGTCAAACATTAAAATTTGGGTATAAATCTGATGTTTACGTTATTAGTTCTGTTGTTAATATGTACTCCAAATTCGGTGCAATGAAATCTGCCTGTCAAGTTTTTCATGAATATAGTGGTACAAATGTGGTTTGTTGGACTAGTCTTGTTAGTGGGTATTGTAGTAATGGTTTGATTAATGAAGCGCGTGAGTTGTTTGATAGAATGCCCGAGAGAAATGAAGTTTCTTGTAGTGCTATGGTTTCAGGGTATGTTAGGAATGGTTATTTCAACGAGGCAGTTGAGTTGTTTCAAGAGTTGAAGAGTTCAAGTAATGTGAGGTTTAATGGGTCCTTATTGGTTAGTGTTCTTAATGCTTGTGCAGCAATAGGTGCTTTTGAAGATGGCAAATGGATCCACTCCTATGTAAAAATGAATGGCTTTGGTTGTGAGCTTGAGACAGGCACTGCATTGGTAGATTTTTATGCGAAATGTGGATGCATAGAAGATGCGTTTGACGTATTTAGCAAGATGCCTTATAAGGATGTCGCCACCTGGAGTGCTATGATCTTGGGTTTCGCTACCAATGGAGAGAATCACAGAGGAATCAAGCTGTTCAAAGAGATGGACATTGAGGGACCTAGACCAAATGCTGTAACTTTTATAGGAGTTCTTACAGCTTGTAATCATACAAGTATGGTAAGTCAAGCTTGGCAGTTCTTTGGACGCATGAGTAAAGTTTATGGCATTGCACCAGAGATAGAACATTATGGGTGCCTGGTTGATCTTTTAGCTCGAGCTGGGCTGACTAAAGAAGCAGAGGTGTTGATAAATGTTATGCCGATGAAACCTGATGGAGCTATATGGAGCTCTTTGCTCAATGGATGTTTGATGCATGACCATTTTGATATGGGGGAGAAGATAGGGAGAATTCTAATGGAATTAGAGCCTCAACATAGTGGTAGGTATGTCCTTATGTCGAACATGTATGCCACTAAGGGCCACTGGGAGGAGGTAATGAGGTTAAGGAAGATGATGAAAGATAAGGGAGTCGAACCGGTTTCTGCATGGAGTTTCATTGAGATTGATGGGATAGTTCATAAGTTTGTTGTTAATGATAAGGTCCATTCTCGTTTCAAGGACATTTACAAGTGAGCAACTTGATTGTGATTCTATTGTGGAAGATGCGGACTTATGTAAATAGGTGTCCCTAATATGAAAGTCAATTATGCCAGATTGAAAAAATGGATCATTCTGTATCCTGCAACAGTTTTTGTCACAATATCAGTTGCATAATGTTGCAGCTGGTTGTATGTCTTGTCTTGGCATCATCAAGTAAGTCGCTTATACCATGTAATCACACTTTTGTTAGTAGATGTGACCGACCTTAGCATTCTCTTATTGCACTTGTGTGGCTAATTAAAGCCTCTCCTGCACAAATCAATAATTTTTAGTTTGCTAAATATTGGTGCCATAGGACTGCTAGAGGGAGCTGGTACGGATTCCATTGGATGATGCTCTTGCCCTTTACTTTATAAGAGGCTTACTAGCTAATACACATCTACACAACTCTGTTTTTACTCGAGACAATAATGTCAACTTAGCAATTGGCTGTTGAAAAACCAATGTTCCACTTCTTTCTTTCTTTCTTTCTTTCCATATTAAATATTCATCCACTTGCCAATGGAAATAGAAATGGGCTATTCATCAAATGGTTTGGCTGATGTCTTCAACTGTTTTGAAGAGCAAAAAACACCCCATTATCACCAGTAATTGGTGGGTCCCGAAACCTCCAACAGTTACTAGGCAAAATGTAGGATGGTGATAAAACCAAAGCTAAAAAGCCTAATAAAACTCTCCATCATCTCGTAGCCAACGTTTGCTGATGAATAATTTTCAGTTGTAACAAACCACGTATCATCACCTCACAAACATCCATGCAAAACTCCTTTTGTCCTTTCCTTGAACCGTTTCTATCATCTTACTAATAAACTATCAAGTTCACTTATTCCACTACCCTTCTTTAATTAGCAGTTCTCACTTCCATTCATTACTTTTTTTTGTTTTTGATTTGTAGAAGATGTCTGCCGGAGTCTATACAAACCCTGTTGTTGGATCCAGTTATCAGGGCTTGAAAGCCAACTCTACTAAACAACTATTTCCTGCCAAGGAGTCTGTTTCATGGAGCAGCAGAACTGTCTCCAATGGTTCCAAGACTTACTGTATGAAGGTAATACAAACTACTATGTAATCAATACAATTAAATCATCATATGCTATCACTGTTAATGATTTGTTTTGTTGATCATCAAATAGACATGGAACCCTATCGATAATAAGAAGTTTGAGACCCTGTCGTACGTCCCACCCCTTTCTGATGACTCCGTTGCAAAGCAGATCGAGTACATGATGAAAAAGGGATGGATCCCTTGTATTGAATTTGATGAGGTAAATATTAGAAATGTCATATCATCTTATGTTAAATCATTTTGATATTGATACTAAATTGCTAGTCTTTTTCTTTCTTTCTTGCTTTCTTCTGTTGAAGTTAAATTAAAGTTGTATTACTAATTTGGAATTTTTAGAAAATGTATGGTCCTGTTTTGGTTGGTTATTTTTCATGTGCTAGCAGAAGGGTCAACTTGTTAAATTCAGATTCCAAGTTGTTTCTCATGCTCATATGATTCGACTAACTAAAAAGTAAAAGGGAGGGAACAAACAGGCTTAAGTAGAGTCTAGATTTGATTTCTAGTGGTTGTAAGTTATTTTTTCTCCTTCAAATGGTTGTAGAAGGGGCGTGTTTTCAGAGAGAATAGCCGGATGCCAGGATACTATGATGGGAGGTATTGGACATTGTGGAAGCTGCCTATGTTTGGATGCACCGACTCATCCCAAGTGCTCAACGAAATCGGTGAATGCAAAAAGGCATATCCAAATGCATATATTCGCTGTTTGGCATTTGATAACCAGCGCCAGTGTCAGTGCATGGCCTTCGTCATTCAAAAACCTAAATCAATCTCTCACTAAAATGCATTTTCAAGCAGCAGTAATCAAGACTTTCTGAATCCTCCTTACTTAGAGGACCCCTGTTTTTTTTTTTTGCTGTTCCATGATGTTTGCTTGTTTCCACTTTTACTGTGCAAATAAGATGGAGATACTGCTGGGTTTTATTTTTAGTGGCTTGTTTGTGAGATGTTAATTAATAACATCATCAAATATGCTAGTAGTGTTTTGATCAATTATTTTTCTTTGTTATGCATGTTGTTAGACTTGGATGGTATAGCACATGGTTTTGGTCTGATGGGAACGCCCATGGTTTTGTTTATTGGAAAAAGGATTCTTTTACCTCCATAAAGTAAGTAGGTGGGTTTTCCAAATCAGAGGTGATTTCACATGTACATACAAAACAAGAGATGCTCATTCACATGGCACGTACAAGTTTTTTTTTTTTTTTAATTTTATTTTATCGGATATGCATGTAGATACTTATCCAATGGGGATCAACTCCTCATACTGTATTAGATTCCAGAATTTCATTTCAGGCTCTTAAATTTTAGCAGAGGTTGATGATCAACCTTGAAGTTACACCAGCTTTCTTATTGAAGCAATCAGTCACTTTCATGCTCTACTATGCAACAATGAAGATTGCCACTATTTTCTTGCGTGGAACATAAACCTCACGGGCTCATTAGCCCTAAAATTCTTCCTCAAATGGACAAAGCATACAGCATCGCAGCCATCAATTTATTCGCATGGCTCAAGAATAAAGCAACAGGAATACTTTTAGTAGAGGATACAGATAGCATCAAACCAGTGCCAAAAATTGCAATGAGAGGCTGCATCTTTCATTTTCTGAATCATATTCCCAACAGTGTAAACCATTACTCACTCCTCTATTCCACATCACCACCTCTGTGGGCACCAAATTCTAATGTGCATTAATCAGTGCAGTCTCCATCATATTGGGTGCAGGGTACAGTTGAGAATCTCTAATCTATTGGCAAGTCTACCTGACATGGTGTGCACTTTTAACTTCTGTCATCTGTATATAAGATTAATGTGAACTTATATTAGACAAATTGCCACCTAGTCTAGGTGCAAAACCCTCCCTCATCTGGTTCTTGAAGATTGAAGTCAAAGCTCTTCATGCCCACGACTTTAACATCCATTACCTAGCCACATAAATTTAAAACAATTTGCATAGACAAAATAATCAGAAAAATCTCCATATTGTACCATAACATCAGTAATCCATCAAAGTGCTGACCTGCAGTAACTCTCGCTAGGAAAGAATACACACCCTGAAAAGAAGGAATTAGCTGTCGTAACAAGCTGATACAATCCTGAGGCATAGCATTGTCCCATGCAATGGCAGTTAAAACTACGAAATATAGTCTACAGATTCAATAATTAGGATCATCTCATTTAGCAATTATAGGGTACATCTGGTTGGGACCATCACACCCAAAAGTCCTCTCTAAAACCAATCACCAATTACTCGAAGAATAATTAATGTAGAAAAAAACGCCCATACAATTGACAAAGAAACCTCATCTCAATGTAATGTCAAAAACTAAATCCTCTTACAGGGTCTTCAGCGGGATCCTATGTGATGTGATTCGAACATTCAAGTCACCTTGCCTTGTACTCACAATCTTCCACCTGTAAAGAAGGCGGAAAATATTTGATTAGGAAAGAAAAAACTAGAGAAATGTTGAACAAAAAGAAAACACAAGCCATCCATCATTCACAATTCCCATTTATAAGAGCATTTAACCATACAAATCAGACAGTTTCTAGCACAGAAAACTCTGCACTGGAAACCAACACTTACCAATTTCCAACAATAAGTAATCTCCCTTCTAAAATAGAAAGTTGAAATCACTTTCTTCTCATTGGGGAAAAAACAATTGTAGCACTAGCACATACTCTTGGAAAGGCCATGATATTGACCAAGAACCGACTTAGAACAAGTACACCAACCCCAACAGCTGCTACTGCATAAAAACATATAATGAAACTACTAAGCAATTTTCTTGCGATGGAAGCATCTCAAAGGCAATTCCCCATTTGAATAATAATGATCGGATTTTCCCTAATTAGCACACTTAGCCAAACATTGCAGTACTAAGGGCTGAAGCATTCAAAAAACCCTCCATGAAAAATTAAAGGTTGTCACAAGCATTTCTAGAAAGAAAGCCTGCAATCCTACTTTCCCTAGAGTCGTATGACTTCAGCCACACTACAAACAAATGCAACATAAAACAATCTTGAAAAATCCAATTCCAACAAGAACTCACATGATGAGTGACTTGCCATTATGCCCCATTACCGTCACTTCTCAACAAATGATACTTATTTACCAAAATATTTGTTTTCCAGTCCAAAATAAAAATCTAAAATTGCATCTTTATGGGAGATCCTTAATCGCTCTTTTGTGACTCCCCACAGCAAGTATAACGCCCCAACTAAACATAATCTCTATCTCCAACATCAAACTAACAAATGTCAAGAGATCTTCTAAACTTTCCTTGTATTTTACAACGCATATCAGATTGCTAACAATTGTTAAGAAATCTTCTAACATCTCCTTGTATGTCTCCACACAAAAACCACATTGTGAGTATCCCACCCATTTGTTCCATCAAGCACCTGAATAAAAATGATCTTCCTTCAGTCATAAACCTACAAAGCCATTTCCCAAGAAAAGCAGACAAGTAGATTACAACAAATTAATTGATTTTTACTCCCAAGCTCACTCAAAAGATCACCTAAACATTTGCTCAGCTAGCCAAGTAAATTTAAACTCCTTTCAAGAGGTCCATCATAGTTTCAATTTCCGTCAACCTTGTGTAATATCATATGGAACAGGTAAAAATGACACGAGGTGAGAAAAGAGAATTTTATTTATGAGTGATCCCCCAGTCTTTTTTTCCCTTAATAGATGATTACTCATTGATATAGTTTCAATTTCAAAAACTGACATCTCTTTGACTCTTGACTTTGCTCCTGCATGTCATAAACAAGTAAAAGAATTTGCCTACTTTAGAATGATGAGAAGGCTTAACATGGAGGGAACATCAACTTAACAAACTAAAATGCATAACTGTAGGGCTCATAATTGGACAATGTTTGTAATATTCAGGAGGATATGGAATTCCCAAGTTTTAGTTATTTAGTTAAATCACATTATAAACAAATATTAGAGCTCAGCATGATTTGACAATTTTAATTTCAAATCATTTGTACTGCCTTCCAACTCCCAAAAGGGTAGGCTTTGGCCAGCTGCCTAAATGAATCATCACCAAGGAGATCATCACCAAGGAGATAACGATGATTAGTATAATAGTTATCAACATACAGTTACTTTTCTTTTTTCAACCCAGTTTTTCAGAATACATGTCAAGCTGTCAACAACTGGCACGTATACTTCAATTCGACTGAAATCAATTAGATCCTAGGAGATAGTGCTTGAGAGTGTTCAAGAACCATGAATGATAGTAACATGTGAATGGAGCATGGTATTCATCATTGTAATTATTAAAGATATGCTTGAGAGTTAAGATTATAGTGGAAATATTTATTGTTCACTTAAAAAGAACATATTGTTAAGGTGTAACCAAAATTGACATCAAAATGGAACTCTGTTCTATGAAAAAAGCCTAGATGTATGAACCAAATTATTCTTGTTAACACGTGTCTATTTAAATCCACAAAATAAACTACTACAAAGGCCATAAATCATCAGAAAGTTAGAACCACCAATCGAGCATGAATAGTTTCATCCATGCACTCAGGCAAAGACTAATTCAAGTGTTACTATTTTAATAACCGCAAATTGCATATAGTATATGAGCAACTAAAAACCAACTAAAGGAAACTCAAAAAAACAAATACCGGCAAATGTAATCACTTAAGGCCATAAAGTCACAATGCAGCATGTTTATTCATTTGTATAATTGAATTTCAAGCACTAACCTTAAAAGAACGAAAAAAAAAACCTCTAGCGATTACGTTCAGGAGGCAATGGGCGATTAAAGCCTCCTCTACGATTCATATACTGTCTAGGCTGCCTTTTACTAATAGCTCTAACACCACTCACATCAGCACCAGGAACAGCCTTCCCTTTAGTCGAATCAAACCCAACTGGAATCCCGAATTTCTTCATCATCTCAATCTCATCCTCATCAACACCAACTGCCCCGTCATCACCTCCTCCTCCTCCTTCTACTTCTCTTGCTATCCCATCTACAAAATCTGACACTATTGCCCTTTGCCTATCCCTTTCCTTGTCTTTTCCTTCTTCGCTTGTGTCGTTACGATGTCGTTTTCTCGGTGGCGAAACTGAAGGTGTCCTCTGGCTCCTATGCCGTCTATGCGAACGAGATTCCGGTGACCGCGAACGTGAACGGTAACGATCAGGTGAGCGCGTTCGTGAACGCGCATGTCGTGAGTGTGGTGAGCGCGTTCGTGAACGTTTGCTGCGCGTTCTGTCTCTATCCCGGTCCCGGTCCCG
>CANYLF013223303.1:0-19628 GCA_948193215.1 Bocquillonia castaneifolia
GTTAATTAAACCTCATAAATAAAATTAAAATTAATTTGATTATATTCTAAGAACTAATTAATTGTAGATGTAAAATACAAATGAGATATATATAACTCCATTATTACTCAACCAAAAAAGACCAATTTTGATTAATCATACTAACTCCAAATTTTTATAGGTTGGCAACGATAAGAACCCAAAAATTCATGTTTGATGAGATTTAAGTTTGCTACCACTCGACACTCAATAAAAAGGATTAATTTCAATTAATTATACAAATTTCAAATTTATCTAGTAAAATCGACCATAATATACGTCTAAAAATCCATAATTTATGATATTCTTTGTAATTTTAGAATATGATTCATTTTCAACCTAGATTCAAACCAAAAAAAATATAGAAATCGAAACCGAAGACGAATATCACACTGAAGGAGACCGCCGTACCAAAGATTGATATACTTTCCCTATATAAACAGTATAAGAGCATCCCAATGCACATGCCATTTCTAATGTTATATTCAGCATAAAAAATAGCAAAATATTAAATTTGACATCTGATTTAGTTTTTACTCCAATGCATAATGCTAAAATAAATGTTATGAATAGATTATTATAGTAACTATTCTAATTAAAAATTTCACAAATGTCCTTTTTTGAATAGAGTTATCATAGCTAATAGGTAAAATAATAAATGTTTTCTTTAATAATTATAGTTTTATAAAAATAATAAATATTATTAAATTTATTAACGGTAAGTTTGTAAATAAATGGTCAATTAAGTTTGTAAATAAATGGTCAATTAGCATTTAATGTCAAAATATAGCATATGTTATACTTGATGCCAAATTTGGCACCAAGCATAGCATATGCTTAATTTAGCATAGTAAATAGCATTGCATTGGAGTTAATTTTTCTATCTTAATGCTAAATTATAGCATCGGCACTCCAATATAGCATTGCATTGGAGATGCTCTAGTAATCTATTATCTATGTCGTTTAGACTTTATTATATATGCTCCCATAATTTAACTATTATATCTTAGTAAAAAATGCAAATGACGAGATATGAGTTTTTTGTTAAATTTTTTTTATCTATTTGAAAAGAATTATACAAAATAAAATGATTAATTAAATAAAAATATTTAACCTTATGAGATAATTGAAATATTTAAAATACTTATATGAAAAAAATTTAAATTTATCTATCAAAACTTACCCTGGTGGTAAACATATTGTGAACAGAGCGCCCAAGAGCCTGCCCATCGGTTGGTGTCAAATGGCAATGGCGACAGACTCACTAGATGGATTTTTATGTATTTTAGGAAAACAGTTGTGGAGTCGCCACCCGAATTGCATCGGGATCACCTAGTGATTAACAAAAAGATAGACTCCTCAGGAATCCCCATTCATCATCACACCAGATGATTTCTGGGTTTGGAATGCGTCATCCATTCTTGGGGCAATTTCCCATTTAATTAAGTAATGAGGTCATTATTTCCTACCAAAGATAAACAATATAAAGCGATAAATCACCCAGAAAGTAGGATGCAATGAATGAGCGTGCCTAATATTGTTTCTAATCAATTTAGTCCTGCATTAGGTTCGTTGTAGTTAACCTTGATTGATTGAGTGCTAGTTGCTGTATCTGTGGGTTACTACTTATTTTAGTAAGAATTAGATGAGTGGATTATTACCTTATTCATTTATACGCATAACATCCACAATCAGTTTCTAATATATTTTACATTTATCTACAAGTTAATATTTGCACATTAATTTATTTATGATTTACCAGAAGTATTGGAATGGCTGTAATATACGTACACCCTTAAAGAAAGGAAAGGTGAAATGAGTTTCTACCAGTTTATTATACTTATTACCTGGTTTTATTTATTATAAATGCTCTGTTAATTATGTAGCATGTAATTCTAGGTGGTTGCATAAATGTAAATAGGGTTAGAAATGGTACCGATCGATAGACTAATCCCGAAGAGGATTAATCTACCGACCTTGTAGCTTCAATCAGTCGATCCACCGCATGTTTTTCGAGTTGATTCTTGACCTGTTTATTACATTCCTTTTGAATATAATACATAAAAATGATAGACATAATTTAATTCTAAGGAGCCTATAAATATCTATATATGTTAGCCTAGTGAGAATTACATTTCCTCATGAAGTGTTCAAAAAGATGTCTCAAATGTAGCACTGAAATGTCAAGGGCATTTAGGGCTCAAATTTGATGAAATTAGACAAAAATTAAAGCACATAAATTAAAGTAGACATCTTGAACTTCAATTTAGGCTCAAGAATTTCTCAATTTGGAGTTTAGACGACTGAGATATTCCCTTTGTAAATTAGGCCAAAATCCAAATTTCTCTTTCGGACCTTCAGCGTGATGATTCATACGAATCTTTGATCATCTGGACGAACCATTGTGATCATCTGGTTGAATCATCTTCATGGCCAGACAAAAAAAATTATTTGAAGCAGGTGGGACATCTGGATGAAACGTGAACATCCGAACGAATCATTGAACATCCGGATGAATCTTTGTGAACATTCGACCGAATCTGTAACTTGAAACAACAACTTTGAAGCTTTGTATCAACCTGTTTATCACAAATTTTACCAAATGGAATATACACAACAATAAATTGAAGCCTAAAGAAGTTATAGAAATCTAGAAATGGCTAAAGAGATGAGTTTTTGAGGTAACCCAAGTTAATGAATAAAAATCACGTTTTGATTCATAACTTGGGTTTCGGGCTCGAAACTTCATTCCGATTGCTCCTAAATTCTCCTGGCTTCACTTAGAACTCACATGTATAGACAGAATATAAAATAAATTAGTATGTAAAATGAGAAAAAAGTTACAGTAAGCTAAAAATAAAGAAAACGGGAATGAAGTGAGCTTATTCTAATGTATGGATGCTCCGTGGATGGTTGGTTGCCCTCAGAATGGAGGTATGTTGCCATTTTTGGGTAGAAGTGAGCTTTTGGATTGAAGGCTTCCTCGTTCAGAAACTTTACGAAAATAAGTTACATAGAAAATGTGTGTGTGTGTGTGTGTGTGCGTGTTTTGCTTTCTCAATAATGGCCTCCCCCTTTCTATGTTAAATGGTTGGGTTTTTATAGAGAGAAAAGGAATCTCTTCAGCAACTTGGATAAATTGAAGTATGGGCATGATGTAGGTAGGCTTTGATGGCCTATTAACTTTTCCAGCAACTTGTACATGTTTCAGCATGGCGTAGGTCGGTGTAGACTTGACATGCTATAGATACATGAATCTGTCCTAACCAAGTCATTTCAAAATGATCATCCGGCTACCCTTTTAATAAACATCTAGCCTGATAATCACCAAAGGTCAGTTGGCCTTTTGGGCTTAAAAACAGGCTTGTGAAATGTGGGCCCACCTAGGATTTTGAAGATTCGACCAGACCTTCATCAATTGGTCTTTAAATTCATTTTGAAAGTATTTTGAAATTATTTTCAACCCTTCGTCTCATTTCTATAAGAAACTAGGTAACAGAGTGGTCCAAACTTGACCGTATTCATCACTAGACTCCCACTCCGCTTTCACGTACCTGCATCCAAAAATTTAGTGTCTACAGTTTGCCCCCACTTTGTCAGAGTTTAGCAATTGTTGATAAACATGAATAAACAAATGACAAAGCAAATAACCAAGAATAAACATAATTAAGGATACAAAAAAGGATACTGCCTGGGTGGTCGAAAGTTGTCAGCGTGGGATAGAGTCTAGGACACTTAGGTTCTACTAGACGGGAGATCTGGAACACTTGGGCTCTAGAGATAGAGTCTAGGACACTTAGGTTCCATTAGATGGGAGATCTAGAACACTTGGGTTCTAGAGATAGAGCCTAGGACACTTAGGTTCTGCTAGACGAGGAGATCTAGGGCACTTAGGTTTTGCTAGATGAGAGCCTAGGACACTTGGGTTCCGCTAGACAAGGGGATCTAGGACACTTGAGTTCCGCTACATGAGAGCCTAGGACACTTGGGTTTCATTAGACGAAGGGATCTAAGACACTTGGGTTTCTCTAGATAAGGGGATCTAGGACACTTGGGTTCCACTAGATGAGAGCCTAGGACACTTGGATTCCCTTAGACAAGGAGATCTGAGACACTTGGGTTCCTCTAGATTAGAGCCTAGGACACTTGGGTTCCGCTAGACGAGAGGATCTAGGACACTTGGGTTCCGCTAGATAAAAGCCTTAGGATTTTGGTATCCTAAAAGGCATCTAGAGGTAACTCATTGTCGCCAGAAGTTTTTGAAAGTGGTTCGCTGCTGTTTAGATTTTCTGGAGTTCTGATTGTGACTTGTCATCCTTGGAATTGATTCTAGTTTTCTAGAATTATTGGAGGAGACTCACTGTTATCAAGATCCATTCTTTGAAAGTGGCCCGCCGCCATCTGGCATTGGAGATGAGTCGCTATCATTTGAAGTTCTTGGAGATGGCTCACTGCTGTCTGGGTTTCTGGAATTATTTGAGGATGGCTCGCTGTCGTCTAGAATTTTAGAGTTGAAGGTGACTCGCTATCACCTGAAATTATTTGAGGATGGCTTACTGCCGTCTAGAATTCTGAGTCGAAGGTGATTCATTGTCTCCTGGGATTATTCTCTCAAGATGGCCCGCCGCCGTCTGTATTTTGTAGTTGAGGTGACTCGCTATCACCCAGGGTTTTCTAAAGGTGGCCTATTGCCGTTATGGATGTGATTCTTCATTGTTTGAAATTCTGATATTTTGAAGGCGGCTTGTTGTCGCTTGGGAATCTAGAGTTGAAGGCGGCTTACTGTCGCTTGGAATTTTTTAGTTGAAGGTGGCTTGCTATCACTTAGGGTTCTATAGATGGCTTGGCTTCATTTGGGATTTCTAGATTTACTGAAATTGGCTTGCTGCCTTCGGGATGATTCCGCTCTCAAGTCGACTTGTTATTTATCGCATGATTTTTGAGATTCTGGATGAGTCAAGGTGGCTTGCTGTTATTTAAAGTCCTGGAGTTGATGGTGGCTTGCTATCACCGGAAGTTCTAGAGCTGATGGTGGCTTGCTGTCACCGGAAGTTCTGGAGCTGATGGTGGCTTGATGTTGCATGAAGTTGTAAGGTTGAAGGCTACTTCCTATCTACTGTATCTCTGAGTAAAGGGTGACTTGCTATCACTTGGTTTTGCCAGGGGTGGCTTGCTACCGATTGTACTTTCTGGATCGAGGGTGACTTGCTATCATTGGGGATTGTTGGAGGTGGCTCACTACTGATTGTGCTTTTGATGAAGGGGTGTCTTGTTATCACCTAGGATTTTGTAGTCTAGGGCGGTTCGCTGTTGCCAGAAATTCTGTAGTTGAAGATGGCTTGTTATTGCCTATGATTCTGGGATTTGAAGGTGGCATGTTGTCACCTGAGATTTTGGAGTTGAAAATGACTTGTGGTTTGGAGTCATTCTCTTCTTGAAGGTTGTTCTGATATTTTGAGGGTGACCCGTTGCCCCTTGAGTGTTTTTGGAATTTTTCAGAGGTGAGTCGTTGCCCCCGAATTTGTTGAATGATGAGGAAGACCTGCTATCTCCTTTGTGGTCGCTAGATTGGTTGAAGGTGACTTACTACCCTTGAATTCTGACTCCTTGAAGTCGGATTGTCATCTTTCGGATTAATTCTGATTTTGAAGGTGACCTGCTGCCCATGAGATTTGCTCTTGACATTCTTCTCAGTTGTAAAAAGATTATGATTTCTCTACAGTGTTAGTCTGGCAGACTATTTTCTTTCCAAGGCCAATCACTCATCAAGTGAGTCGTTGTTGATGTCGCTCGCCTGATGTTGTCATAAGTTGATAATTAGGAGGCCTCGGTTTGCCCCTGAGTTTTGATAGCTTTGCCTTGCTTTGTCTGGGAATATGTTGGCCTGTATGTGAATGGGATTCCTTCTGCCCCCAGGCTTTCTGTTGCCCTGTTCTCCTGACTCATTCTAGAAGTCCATGTCAGCTTATGACCAATTACTCCCACATCTGTGTTTGCTTGTACACACGGTTTTTATGATAGAGCACCCCCATCTGCAAGGATGATGCAACCTAGTTGGCACAGTGTCTAGGCAAAGATTGCCCCCAGCACGGTTTCCATTAGTCTTGTCTGCTAGTCTTGTATCAATGTTCTTGCATTTTAGTGGGATTAGTTTGCCCCCTCTGCTTTATTGGGTTAGAGTTCATCATGTTATATTGAAGAAGACCCTAGTTATCACGGGGTTGCTTCCTTGGCAACAGTGATCTTGTTCCTTTTGATTGAATCTTCTTGATTTTCTCAATTGCCTGTACAATGTATGCATGTTGTGGATGCATGCATGATATATGCAATGTGTCTTTACATGATGTGTAATGTTAATCATCTCTCCTATTTGTGTATGCATGAATGGGGTGTTCTTCCTTATAAATGTATATGTCATGCTGGATGTCAATCATATTTAGAAATGTATGAATGGATGCCTACGTGATGCAAAAGAATTCAACATGCTATGCCAAATGTTTGCATTTTCCATGTTCAATGATATGCAATATTAGGTGTCTTCATCTGCATGATCTGAAGCTGTAGTAGACTGCATTTTGTCGTTGCCACCTCAAGATGTTTGAACAATCAATTGCCTCATCATTTCAATGATAGAGAAGGTATGCATTGATGACTGTTCCATATATTCCTTGCTTTGATTAGGATAAGAGGTCCTGACATGAATTCTAGCTCTTTTGAAGGAAATGAAGATTTGGCTCTTATTTTTACCTAGATTTCATCTCGTGCTTCTATGCATCTAGAAATGACTTCTCAAATGCAAGACGGTGCAACCCATCATATCCATTCACTGAGGAACAATAACATTAACTGAGAAGATGAAGTTTGCCCCCTGCTTGGGTAACTTGCTAACATTGTGTTGTCCTGGTGAAGTTTCAACTTTTTCAGTTTGTGTCTGTTTGTTCAGTTGCCCTAGATTGGCCAGTATAATAATGTTCAAGCTGCTTTTGAAAGACGTGTTGATCAAATCTTGACTATTCTTGTTGAAGTTTTGACTGGTTAGATTCTCTGTGGTGTATACTTCCGATGAAGTCTCCTACTTTTTTTGGTAACCATATCTCATTTTATTTTATTCATGCCTTGACTTTTGCCTAGAGAGCCTCTTTGAGAGGTTTTCACCCTAGCAGGCTGCCCTAACTTTTGCATAAGCCACCCAGGATGGGTTTTCAACTTATCGAGCTTTTATTTTTTGTTGATGCCTTAATTTTTGCATGAATTGCCCCTAGAGGGACTTTTCAACTCATCAGGCTTATTCATTTTTTTCTTTTATCTTTTTATAGATATGACTATCGGGAAAAGCTATCATTGATCTTGCCCCCAACTGACTTTAATGAGGTACAAATAGTGTTGGTTGCAGGCCTGTGACATGGCATTATGGGGGCATTGTCAAAGCTTAGTGTAGTTGGTTTCAGGGTCTAGTGTCTAGGGAGTGCTGAGCAAGACTAATCCAGTTGACATATTGAGAGGAAATTGCAGTGAGGCTGTGAAGAGGAATGTCATCTTCATTGAGCAATGAAGAGAATTGTTGTTGTTGAAAATGACAATTATGTCCATGGTGGGAACTTAGTATTCCTTAGCTGCTTGTCAATTTTGAACTCAACCTGTAATTGTTTTTGCCCCCTGTGTCAGTCAAGAACTAGTCAATATAGCAGGTGCATCTTTGAAGATTGTTCGACTGACACGACATTTCAAATAATGAGTTATTGTTAGTCTCATATTTGTTTCATCTTGTTTCTTTAGCATTTCCTTTTCTGGTTTGAATGCAATGACATTAATGATGCATTAAGAAATTCTGAATCAAATCCAGTTCATTTAATAATGCCCTAGAAGTGTACTTTATATGCTGGACCTGATGTCGTTGTCATCATGGATTGTATTCTTCGAGTTTTATGATTAACCTTCAATTCGGGATCTCACTCTTCACTTATTTTCTTTGCCCTTTCGCACAAGCTTGATCAGTTTTATCATCATGTTGATTATTTGCTCAAGCTATTGTTTATTGGTGCTTTAGCGCATTTCAATGTTATTGCTTCCTAAGGACAAGCAATCCAGATCAATGGAGTTCTTGCTCTGCTGATCTTTTAAGGCTTGGTATTGTGATTAAAAAAATTCATTCTTAAGTCTTGGTTGATCACACGTTTGTTTGGAAACCTCCAGTTGCTCCCGTTTTTGTGTTTTGGTCATGCTCCATAGTCACTTAGGTATGCTTTATTTTGAATCTCTCTGCTTCCTCATTTTCATTCATTTTTTTTTCATTTTTTTTTCTTTGGCCTTTTCTTTTTTGCCTAAGGAGCCTCTTTGTGAGGTTTTCACCTTAGCAGGCCTACCTTAACTTTTGCATGAGCCGCCCACGAATGGTTTTCAACTCATCAGGCTTTTCTTTCTTCTTTTTCTCTTTTTTTTTTGCTTTTGCCTTTTTTTTTTTGAGTCATAGAGAGATTTTGACATTTTATTTCAGCTTGTGAGGGAGCATGCCCGGAAGTATTTTTGGGAGTCCTTAGATGTATTGAGGTGATCTCCAGGACCGATAATTTTTATTGGTTCTCTGCTTGACTTGTGTTCGTGATGCCAATACCAATCATAACCATTTCAGGGTTGAACATAACGTTTCTGCTCTTCTTCTTCTCTTTTTTTTTTCTTTCGATAACAGTTGTGGCGGATATAGCAAGTACTTCCAAGCTTTTTAGCAATGTTAAATGAACCATCATGATAAGGATTAATTTCAAACAAGCTTATACATGATTGATGTAGTGCATTCATGCCATGAAAGAGATACTATTTAAACAGAAGAAAATAAGTGTTCTATCATTGACTAGAAAATAGAGCCAACAACATTATTGGAAAAGCATAACAAATGTTCGGCATGTTGATCTAAGAACTGGAGTTTCGACCATCGCCGCTCTAAGTACTAGCCTGCCTCATGCCGAGGTCTGTGATCTTGCCTTCATCGATCAAGTCTTGGATCTTATGCTTAAGCTTCGTGCATTTATCGGTATAGTGGCCATCTACATGATGAAATGTACAATAAGCCCCGTGGATATAATGGTGAGAACTTGTGTTAACAGGCTTCTTAGCAAGTTGAGGTTCAAGCAACCCTTGCTTCTCTAAGCATTCAAATACCTCAGAGAGTGGTTGATCGAAATTGGAGAATGTTCGACTACTAGAAAGATTATTGACATCTACAGTTTCGCCTTCTGACTTGTTGCTATAGGTGGTCTTCCCCTTTTGAGGCCTTTTCCTTTCTGATTCAATTTCCTGACATTGCAGTCCGTCATCATACAAATCATTAAAAAACTTGGGGTTCATAGTTTGTAGAGTCTCTACCATATTAGGAAGCATATTCCTAACTATTATTCTGACTTGATCTTTCTCTAACGGTTTGTTCTTCAGCGAAGCCACCTTATTCCTCCAGTGAGTAAGGAAATCATCAAAGAATTCATTGTTCTTTTATTTAGTCATCTCCAGGTCTCTTAAAGATACTTCTATTTTGGCATTATAGGAGTATTGTCCAATAAAAGCATCACAAAGTTCCTTCCAGTCAACTTGAATAGAAGAGGGCAAACGATGATACCAATCTTGGGTAATTCCAGTAAGTGACAGAGGAAACACTCAAACTTTCTGTTCAGTATTGAGGGGTGTTGTAGCCATGATTGAACCGTACTGTTTGAGGTAAAGCTTTGGGTCTCCTGTACCATTGAGCTTTTGAATATTAGGCATAGTGAACTTAGGAGGCAACTTTTTCATACCCCTGACTCCCATGCTGTCTAGGTCAAAGTCCACATCAGATTTCTTTCCATTGACTATGTCTTGCAACTGTTCCATCTTCCTAGTCAAGGTTGAAATAGCATCATGGCCACCGGTTCTATCTCCCCCTTCAAGAGGCAGATCCTCAGGTGTCCTGTCAGCGTTAACAGCATTCTGGACCTCTTCCCTAATCATAACCCTCAAAGCAGCCATCATTGCTTCCATATTAAAGGTTTGACCTAATCCGGCCATTCTGCTAAGATTAAACCCTTTTGGATCAACACAACCTCAAACTAAACATCTTCCTACTAGTTTTTAGGCCGACTGAGACTCAATATTTACTGCAAAACAGAGGTGTTAGAAGTATGCATGAGATGCATATACATGTATGCATGATAAGGAAACAAGAAAACCGTTAGCTATACAAGTAACAATTACTGCCAAATGGCAGGCCTTCCAACCTTATCACTCCCGCACACGTATTCCGTTGGTCGAAAGTCCATTTCCTAGGTAGGTTGGGGTACTTTATGTCATCAACAGCAGATAACAGTACCGTTGTATAAAAAGCGTTCTCTCAAACTATCCTAGCAAACAATAGCATCTATGATAATTGAGTCTGTATCCTTGTGCCTAAATTCTGCCTTTAGGTGGATAAATTTTCGGCATAGGCTTTAGACTTAATGATCATAAATACTCATGGCAACATTACAACAAGTAGGATTAGCAGGTACAACCTAGTGGAAACTTCTATGGTCGTTACATGCTAGGCTTTGACTATTCGGTTTGGCTAATAAGTCTCCCACAGAGTCGGACTCCCATTAACCATTGCTAGGATGGTACGAGATCCAGTATGGGCTTCCTATTAACCATTACTTATTAACCATAGCTAAGATGGTAAGCAAGGTAGGACTCCCAATCACTGTGAGTGGTCCACCGATAATACAATCCAAAAAACTGGTGTGGAATCATTGGATTGCATTATAGATGGTACCAGGGTTTATAGGGACCCTAAAAATGCAGAACTCCGTGCAATACAAAAGAGAACAATGACCAGATTAATTAAAAAGATGGGAAATTGCTCGGAATCTTCATTCATTTTACTTGCAAAAATTTCCCTAGTGGAGTCGCCACTGTGGACAGAGCACTCGTCCAATGGCAATGGCGACAAACTCACTAGATGTATTTTTATGTATTTTAGGAAAACAGTTATGGAGTCGCCACCCGAATTTCATCGAGATCACCTAGTGATTAACAAATAGATAGATTCCTTAGGAATCCCCATTCGTCATCACACCAGATGATTTCTGGGTTCAAAATGCATCATCCATTCTTGGGGCAATTTCCCATTTAATTAAGTAATGAGGTCATTATTTCCTATTAGAGACAAACAATATAAAGCGATAAATCACTCAGAAAGTAGGATGCAATGAATGAGCGCGCCTAATATTGTTTCTAATCAATTTTAGTCCTTCATTAGGTCCGTTGTAGTTAACCCTGATTGATTGAGTGCTGGTTGCTATATTGGTAGGTTACTACTTATTTTAGTATGAATTAGTTGAGTGGATTATTACCTTATTCATTTACCTGCATAACATTGACAGTCAGTTTCTAATATATTTTACATTTATTTACAAGTTAATATTTGCACATTAATGTATTTATCATTTACCCAAAATATTGGAATGGCAGTAATATACATACACCCTTAAAGAAAAGAAATGTGAAATGAGTTTCTACCATTTTATTGTACTTATTGTCGGGTTTTATTTATTATAAAATTCCTGGTTAATTATTTAGCATGTAATTCTAGGTGATTGCATAAATGTAAATAGGGTTAGGAATGGTACCGATCGATAGACTAATCCTGGAGGGGATTAATCTACCAACCTTGTAGCTTCAATCAGTCGATCCATCGCATCTTTTTTGAGCTGATTCTTGACCTGTTTATTACATGCCTTTTGAATATAATACATAAAAATGATAGACATAATTCTAAGGAGCCTATAAATATCCTCTATATGTTAACCTAGTGAGAATTACATTTCCTCATGAAGTGTTCAAAAAGCTGTCTCAAATATAGCACTGAAATGTCAAGGGCATTTAGGGCACAAATTTGACGGAATTAGACAAAACTTAAAGCATAGAAATTAAAGTAGACATCTTGAACTTCAATTTAGGCTGAAAAGAATTTCTCAATTTGGAGTTCGGATGGCTGAGATATGCCTTTCACAAGTTAGGCCAAAATCCAAATTTCTCTTTCGGACCTTTAGTGTGATGATTCGGATGAATCTTTGATCATCCAGACGAACCATTGTGATCATCCGGCCAAATCATCATCATGGCCAGCCAAAAAAAATTATTTGAAGCATGTGGGACATCCAGATGAAATGTGAACATCCGGACAAATCATTGAACATCCGAACGAATCTTTCTGAACATCCGGCCGAATCTGTAACTTGAAACAACAACTTTGAAGCTTTGTATCAACCTGTTTATCATAAATTTTACCAAGAGGAATATACATAACAATAATTTGAAGCCGAAAAAAGTTATATAAAACTAGAAATGGCCAAAGAGATGAATTTTCGGGGTAACCCAAGTTAATGAACCAAAATCACGTTTGATTCATAACTTGGGTTCCGGGGCTCCAAACTTCAATATGATTGCTCCTACAATCTCCTGGCTTCACTTAGAACTCATATGTATAGACAAAAAATAAAAATAAATTAGGATGTAAAATGAGAAAAAGTTACAGTAAGCTAAAAATAAAGAAACGGGAATGAAATGAGCTTATTCTAATGTATGGATGCTCCATGGATGGTTGGTTGCCCTCAGAATGGAGGTATCTCAGAAGGCGAAGACCACCTATAGTCGGCCCAACAAGTCAGAAGGTGAAACTATAGATGTCAATAATCTTTCTGTTAGTCGAACATTCTCCAACTTCAATTGCCCACTATTTGAGGTGTTTGAACACTTGGGGAAATAGGGACTTCTTGAGCCTCAACCAGCTAAGAAGCCTACTAACACAAATTCCCGTAACTACATCCAAGGAGCTTATTGCACATTTCATTAGGTAGATGGCCATTACACTGACAAATACATGAAGCTTAAGCATGAGATCTAAAACCTCGTTGATGTTGGGAAGATCACAGATCTTGAGGTGAGGCAGTTCGATACTTAGAGTGGCAATGGTCAAAGTTCACGTTCTTAGCTCAACATTCTGAACATTTGCTATGCTGTTGTTTCTGTTTTCTAGTCAATGATGAAACATTTATTTTCTTCTGTTTAATTAGTATTCCTCTTCATGGCACGAATGTATTACATCAATCATCTATAAGCTTATTTGACAGTAATCCATATCATGATGGTTCATTCAGCATTATTACAAAGGCCATGAGATACTTGCTTCATTTGTCATTACTGCTGAAAAAATGATAAAAAAAAGAAAAAGAAAATAAAACCAAGAGAGGTAGTCAAGCTTGAATCAGCTATTGACAACAGTATTAGGGGCAGAGATGACAGTGCATCATAAGAACTAAAGTATGGGATTACTGAAGACAAAGGATTACAAGCTCTAAAAGAAGATCATGACCATCAACACCAGAGCAGCCATTTGGGGAAAATTCAAAAAATTGACTCAGAGGTTATTCCTTCTGAAGTCTCACAAAAGGAGGTAGGTCATCCAAAATTTGAAGGCAATCAAAGATTCTCTGGAGCTGTTTCCAAAAGCTCTGAGACAGAATGCATGAACCTGTAGGTAATCAAAACCTACACCTACACAGATCTATCTCCATGCTGCAACTTGCAAAAGGAGATTTTTTTTCTTCTATAATTACTTCAACCTTTTAACAGACGAGGAGGAGGAAAACAAGGGGCGAGGCATCTGAGAGTAAGGTTACTATACCAAATCATAGCAGATTTTCAAGAGAAAAACAGAGATATCTTTCCAAGTTTTTAAACAAAAAACTTCTTAATTCTGAAGCTTATTTCTACCAGAAGCGGTAACACTCAGTAACTCTGAGGGCACCTACCATACATGAAGCATTTATACATTAGAATAAGCATATTTTACATTCTGTTCATTTCTTTCTAAGTTACTGTAAATATCCATATATCATGAACTAACTCCATTTCATTTTTTGATCGTATATTTGAGTCCCTGGTGGGGTAGAGATGCTGCTGGAACAAACACACTGAAGTTTGGAGCCCTAGAACCTAAGTTATGAATCAAAACGTGATTTTGGTTCAATATCTTGGGTTACCCTAAAAACTCATCTCGTTTGCTATTTTGAGATTCCTATAATTTCTTTAGGCCTCCATTCATTGTTGTGTATATTCCATTTGATAAAGTTTCTAATAAACAAGTTGATATAAAGCTTCAAAGTTGCTACCTTAGGATATAGATTCATCTTAATGATCATAATGATTCGTCCAAATAATAAAGTTTTATCCAGATGACCAAGTTTGCGCAATTTTTGAAGTCTTGTGCTTGGGCCTTGGTGATGGTTCAGCCGAACCTTTGTCAATAGTTCAGGCGAATCATCACGATAGAGGCCTAAAAGAGTGATAAGGATTTTGGCCTAACTTGCAAGGGCATATCTCAGTCGTCCGAACTCCAAATTGAGAAATTATTGAGCCTAAACTGAAGTTCAAGATCTTTCAGAGCACTTCCTGAGTTTAGCTTGCATTTCCTTCGTTTAGCACCAATTGAGCTAATTCTTTTTACAAAAGTGAAAGTACATTCAATGCCCTTATGATCTGGAGCTTTTCAAATCAAAACTCTTCCACATCAAATGCTCCAAACCCCTAAATTATTCCTGAATAAAACCTGTTTCCCAAAAAGGATGGAAGTTCTATGACGAATCGACAGCCTGAAGCTTCAAGGTCGACTGATTGGTCCTCTTCTGGGTTAACCAGTCAATTGGTAAGATTTTTTTAACCCTATTTACTCTTTAGTCAATCACATAGACCAATATGTCTAAATAATTAATCAGACTCCTAATAAATAAAACCTGGTAAATTAAGTACAATAAAAATGGTGGAAAATAAGTTCTCATTTCCTTTCTCTAAGGGTGTATGTATATTCCTGCCATTTATTATTCTGGATAATAAATTAATTAATTAATATGCAAATATTAATATTTGAAGTAATGTAAAATACATTAGAAACCAACTGTGGATCTTTCGTATATAAATGAATAAAAAAATAACCCACCCGGATAACGTCATTAAAATAAATAGAAACCCACCACTACAACAAACTCCACTCAATCAATCAGGCATGATCCAATCAGAATAAATGCAGAGAAATAAAACTGATTAGAAAAAAATATTAGGAGCGATCATTCATCACATACTACTTTCTAGGTGATTTGCCACATTATATTGTTTGTTTTTTTATAGGAAATAATGACCATCTTAATTAATTAAATGGGAATTTGCCTAGTGTGGATGACTCATTCTGAACCTAGAATCATCTAGAGTGATGACGGATGAGAATTCCAATGGAATCAACCTGTACTCAGTGTCCCGATTGCAATTTAGGTAGTGACTCCACATTTTTCCAAAATCTAGAATTTTACCTTGTAAGTCAGCTTGCCATTGCCATTAGACACCCCCTAGGGCACAAAAAACCTATGTGTCCACAGCCAACATACTTCTTATGGAAGATAATAAAGGCTGGATGGAACCTATAATTTAGTATTTAGAAACTGGTACCCTTCATAATGATCCGAGAGAGGCCAAAAGGTTAATAAGAAAAGCCATTGAATGTCTTTGAGGAGGGTGAATGAAGGCCAAGATCTAGAAGCCGACCCTGACTTAAATGTTTAAGTGAAATAGATGCTGATTATATACTGAGGGAGATTCATGAAGGAATTTGATCAGCTCATGAGGGGGGCCAATGTGCTTACTAGGAAAGTCATCCTAAGGGGATATTATTGGCCCAAAATAAAAGGAGACGTAAAGCAGTTAGTCGCCAAGTGTGATGCGTGTCAATATCATGCTAACATCCATCATAGGGCTGCAGAAAACATGATTCCTATAGGGAGTGAATGGCCGTTTGCGAAGTGGGGAATGGAAATCCTAGGACCTTTTCCTATAGCAAAGGGACAGAAAAAGTTCTTGATCGTAGCAATTAACCACTTTACTAAATGGATCGAAGTTGAAGTAGTCCCTATCATTACTTCATAAAGGATTCAAGATTTCTTTTTTTAAAGAAATCATATGCAGGTATGGAATTCCTAGAATACTTATCACTGACAACGATACACAGTTCGCCTCTCAGGCTTTCAGGAATTTTTGTGACGCCTTTAAAATTGAGCAAAGGTTCTCATCAGTTCGTCACCCCTAAACTAACATGCAAATTGAATCAGCTAATAGAATCATCCTACAAGGTCTCAAGAAAAGGCTAAAACAAGAAAATACCAGTTGGGTCTATCATTTATATAATGCCTTATTGTCTTATAGAACAACTCTAAGGGATTCCACAGGAGAAACTCCATTTGCCCTCTGCTATGGGTCAGAAGCGGTGGTTCCCATTGAGATAGGTGAAAGGAATTTTTGAACAAAAGAAATCTCATCAATTAATGAGCAAGAGCTCTGTATTAACTTACACTTGCTACCTGAAAAACAAGAACATGCGTACCTACGAATGATGGCCTGTCAACTCAAAATGGCGCGGTTCCATAATAGGCGAGTTCGGGAGAGGAAATTTGAAAAAGGAGACTTGGTACAAAGGAAGAACGGAGTTTCTACACAGAAAACAGGAAAACTCCAGGCTAACTAGGAAGGTCCTTATCAAATCGCCAAAGTCATTGGTAGAGGAGCTTATAAACTTTAGACCCTTCGAGGTGAAGAAATCCCTATATCATGGAATGCAGAACACTTGAGGAAGTTCCATCAATAAAAGACCTTATAAATCTAAGGCAAAGAAGCTCCTAATAGATGCTGGAGCAAAACCTCTAATAGCTACTGAGGTACTATTCTATTTAAATTTCTATTTTTGTTTTCATTTTCATTCAATAAACAGGTAGATGTAATGCCTGGAGGAGCCTAGGTTAAATCCTCCAAGAATTAACTAATAAGTCATTTGCCAATAATTTGAGCATATGTATAGACTATCTTGAGAAGACCTTTCAAACAAAGGCAAAGAATTGACTAAGTATTAATAATAGCCGACCTCTAATCATGGGGTGACCTATGTCAATGAGCTGTTACAAGACCTCTTAAAGACTTAAACATAGGCAGAACTAAGCCAAGAGCCATATATAAGACCTCTCTATTAGAGGCAACATTCAATCCTCGACCAGGGGGTGACTGATAAGTTAAAGTACTACGTAAAGATCTTTCCTAGAGAAGGCCAAAATATGACTAAATGTCAGAAAATAAAACAATTCAAAGACCGTTCCTAGGGCAATTCTTAAAGCAAAGCTTGCTAGTATCGCTAAAGGTGAGTATTAGAATAAGAATAAATAGTCACAGAAGCAGTTCCAAGGACAAGGTTGAAATATTATCTGTTCAATAAGAGCAGAATACTATTTCAAAACAACATTCAGAATGTTATAAAAGTTACAAAGTGGCGACAATAATATTCATTCACTTCAAAACATTACAAGTCAAACTAATGAACGATCATTAGGAAGTCAGATATTGTTCAGAACATTATCAAAATTTACAAGGGCGGTCACTCGCCCATCTCTTTATCATCTGGGAAAATAGAGTCCATAAAAGAGAAATCCAATTCCGGATTGCTCTGGCTGAAATGAGCTCTGGCCGAGTCCCGCATCTTTTGTCGATATTTGACCAAAACTTGACCAATCGCCTGCTTTAGAAGCTCAGCCTCTTTTAATTTAGATTGGTCAGCTGCATGTTCGCCTTCAACATGAGCAGCCGTAGACTTCAGGTCATCAATTTCTTTTTTCAAGGCTCCACAGCGGACTTCAAGTGTTCATTTTCCTTTTTTAGGGACTCTGTTTCATCTTTTAAAAGTCTTTAGATCGGCCTCCAGTTGAAGCTTTTCTTTGTTAAACTTGTCCTTTTGCCTCTTGGTGTGATCTTGCTCCTTTTTAAGTTCCGCCTGCATACCAGCAGTCGTTTCACAGTATCAATTGATAATTCATTGTGTGTATCTGCAATTTTGATATACTTTTCTTGTAATCGGTCCCTACTAATTGAGCTTCCTAATGCTGTCATTTGTAGCGGTACATGCAGCTTCATATGGAAAACATGAAGGCAAAACATAGAACAATTACCACAGCCTTGTTGAGGACCAAATATCAAATATGTGTTAAAAATTAATATCTAAAAGTTAAAAATAATTATTAAAAGATATTTTGCATTGATTAGAGTACTAAACAAATAATTGAATTCAATGCATAATGTATTTGTTGTGTTCTGTACTTAATTTGCAGTTTATCAAATATCACTATTTTATATGATTCTAAGTGTAACACCCTTAAAAAAAATATAATAAAAATATTTTGGAGAATTTAAAAATATTATTCGAAAGAATTTTTACAATTTAGTCCGGATATAATTGTAAGGAAAATTTTTATAAAGATTAAGTTGTAATTTTATAAAATATCTAGGGGTTAAAATGGTAATTAACCATTATTATAAAAAAAGAAAGAAAGATTTGGAAGAAGAGGAACGTCTTCATAATAATAATAAAACTCTCCCAAATTTCTAACTCTCATAACTCTCACAACTCTCACATATGGAGTTAGAATAAAATAATTTTGGTGTCTATGAATTCTTGGTCTCTTAACCTTCATTTTAAGTGGTCAATTGATAGGGTTTTACCGGGAAGAATTTGCAGATTTGAGGTAGGAAATTCTGAACAGATTTTCTCAATTTTCTGTTAAATCTGTTTATTATTTTATTAAACTAATTAAATATCTGTAATGTAGAGCTTGAGAGGAGTCCGATGGTATTTTCAGAATTTAATTATGACACCATTTGTACGGGTGACTTGACGGACCCCACGTACTGGTCACATATACGGTACTGTTCACATATACAGCACTGTTCACATATACGGTACTGTTCATTTTGATTAGATATGTAATTAGACTCGATTTTTCGTGCTGATTTCAGTTGTGCAATTGAGATCTACAAATTATTTCCTGGTAATCTTTAAAAGCCTTTTTATATAATTTTAGCGGTGTTTTTAAATAAAAATTTTGAATAACAACTGTGTCCCAAAAATTAGTAAAAATTATGTTGAGCATTTATTCGTATATATAGGTTTTGGATAAAGAGTATCGAAATTAGAGGAATGGAATATAACCGCTAATCAGGTGAGAAAATAAGTTATTTTTGTGTGTGTGAGGGTACCCCAGTTGTATCCCTGGATTAATGAATTTTGCATAATGAATGTTAATGTGAATTTGTTGTGTGATATATATATATATATATATGTGTGTGTGTGTGTGTGTGTGTGTGTGTGTGTGTGTGTGTGTGTGTGTGTGTGGGCGTGTGTGTTTTGGATAAAGAGCATCGAAATTAGAGGAATGGAATATAACCGCTAATCAGGTGAGAAAATAAGTTATTTTTGTGTGTGTGAGGGTACTCCAGTTGTATCCCTAGATTAATGAATTTTGCATATTGAATGTTAATGTGAATTTGTTGTGTGATATATATATATATATATATATATATCACACAACAAATTCACATTAACATTCAATATATGGGTGAATTTAATTATTATGGAATATAAAGTAAAATTTTAAATGATTAATTAAATTTATGTATATTGAGTAAAAAATAATCTTATGACTAGAAGATGAGGTATGGATGGATGATACTTGAAAGAGTTGAGATTGATT
>CANYLF013223789.1:0-18149 GCA_948193215.1 Bocquillonia castaneifolia
CATACTTGATGACCTTAGTAAGAATTAACTATTCATGTAATTATCATAAAAGAAATGATAATGGAAATACCTCTTTATTAATAAAATGATAAAGTCAATACATAATCACAAATGATTGACCTAGTGCATATAACTAACAACCAAGGCATCATTAAGAGGTTAGATACTCAAGATGCAGTGCTCACTAGGCTTCATCAAAGGGTGGATGATCAAGATGAAGATCTCACCTCTTTCCACAATGACATCAAGGCCATCCATGCCAAGCATGATATACCCCCTTTTGATCATGATGGTTTCTAGGCCTTAGTGGATAAATATTATTTTTCCATCCCATTTCATGCATTTTCATCATCATTTTCATTACATTTTTCTTGTATTTATCTTTTAATTAATGAAATTAATGATTTTTATGATTTATTCTCATTGTCTTTATGAGTGGTCAATCCCTTGTTTATATTATCTTTAATGTTTTTCCTATATTGCTTTTGATACCCATTGTGTTTTTGAGTTGACAAAGGGGGAAAAGTCTCTAGTTCCTAGTTCCTAGTTCCTAGTTCTTTCCTAGTTGAACCTTGGATTGATTAGATTAAGATACCTCTTTGAACTTATTCCGGACTTAAAATGAATCTCAAAGCATCTTTGTTTAAACTACATAAACTTGTGTAAAACTCTATCATTTGCTTTATCTAGCTTTGATACTATTTTTAATGTTGCATAAGTTGAGGGGGAGCAATTTGACTCAATTCACACACTTAAACAAGCTTTTTACGCCTTAAAGTTTTTTA
Organism: Bocquillonia castaneifolia; assembly: GCA_948193215.1. NCBI lineage: Eukaryota > Viridiplantae > Streptophyta > Magnoliopsida > Malpighiales > Euphorbiaceae > Bocquillonia > Bocquillonia castaneifolia. The sequence continues at coordinate 786 of CANYLF013223789.1, forward strand.
GGTTGTCAAACTCAAAAAGGGGGAGATTGTTGCCTTAGGGGTCTCAATCTATGTTGCCTTAGTGGTCTCAATCTAACTTTTTTTTAAGTTTAACAACCTTTACTTAATGTCTAACCAAGTTTCTAAGTGTCTAGGACGAGTTTCATAAAGCAAATCTAAGTTTGGAAAAGTGACCTATAAATCCTGCCGTGATCAGGACCGTCGCCCTGTGACTAGGGTCACCCAAATTAAGGAAGCTACTGTATCTAGGATCACTCCTATGACCAAGGATGGATTGCCATTAAATCTATGGGGATTACAGCCATGACCTTGTAATCATTGCCGCAGTGAAGGAAATAAAAGAATTCATTTCAAGACCCCTCATAGACTCATGCATTGCGCCTATGACTGAGGTGCTCGCCCCCGTGAACCTTATGAAAGGAATTGGGAATCAAGATTGTGTCACACTCACGACCACTAAAATCACCCCCGCAATCTAAGCAACAAAAAGCTCATTTCCAAGCTTCTTCTAGCTAGCTGCATCGCGACCACAACACCAAAGATCGCCCCTATGACCTTGATAGATCTCGAGGATAAACTAGTCGTTAGAATGCTTTTTGAATGCGACAAGCAATATCGGCCCCACGACCTGACACCTTACAGAGGATTAAATGCAGTTGTAAATAGTTGTTAGAGACATAACTCTCTTTGTATCTAACAGCTAGTTTTGGGTATTTTGGCTATAAATACCCTTCATAAATGTCTTCCAAGTAAGACACACATTTCTTTGATAGCCAAACTCATGTAATTAAATTTATTTCTCAAAGCTCTTTGTAATTAATTCTTGGTGAATTAAATGTGTGTGGATAGTTAAAACTAATTTAGCATTAGTTGCTTGGGTTGAGTGTCTTTCTATCTTGTACTAGTGTCAATCTTTGTGAGGATTAGGAAACATTAGGGTTGGATTTTGTGTTAGCCTTGTAAACACTAGGTTTAGAGTAAGTTTTAGAAAAACTCTTGTAAAGGTTTGGTGTGAGCTTAGCAAAAACTAAGTTGTGAGTTAACTTGTTAAAAGCTCTCTTATGTATCCTTTATGGATAGTGGAACCTCAAAGTTGGTCCTTGAGAGAGTGGATGTAGGACTTGTTGTGTCCGAACCACTATAAACACATTTCCATTTTTCTGATTTTTAAATTTCTAATTCCGCACTAATTCAACCCCCCTCTTGGGTATTTCAACAACCACTTTAAGGATTATTTCTACCTTTGTTTACTTCTAGCAATTGTATAAAGCAATCAAACTAACCTACCTTTTCATACAAGCATGCTTTGTGAGTTTCTATTATTTAACAAACAAGGATTCATTTTACAATTGCCAAGTTAGTATTAAAGATTTAATTACATGCAAAGGTCATAACAAGTATAGCAACACATCAACATAACCTAGGTTTCTACCATTTTAGCCTAAATTGATTACCAAATAAGCATTAAAAGATCATTTTCATGCATTTTATCATTCTAAAAATTACCAAACAAGGTTCAGAAGCTTACCTTATCACTTATTTCCTTGTTAAAATCATTTTACAACATAGGGGAGGTCCACCGCCACTTTATTCTATCATCTAAGGCCCAAAGCCACTCCTTCAAGCAATTAAGCCTCCAACGCCACTCTGAGTGCCATTTGGGCTCAACACCACTTAAGGACTGACATTGAGGCCAAACGCCAATTCTTTTAGTGGCGTTTGTGACTAGAAAGCATAAAATCGTGCAAAATTGAATAAAAAATGGATTTTCGGGTTTACCAAGCCCAGAAAATAATCATACGATTATGAAAACATGATTTATGATGCAAAAATGTGTTAAAATGGCATTTGATTGCATTTATAAACCTTAGATCTACATGACATTTATACATGCATCCAAAAGGAGATTTACAATATGTAAAAAATGGTATTCAATATGTATAGGAGCATTTTCAAGGTTATTAATCAATAAAAACACATAATAATGATGCAAACATGTTAATTATGGCATTTAAGTGACACTTAATCATGCAAATTCTAATTCTAATATGGCATACTAGCTTTTAAATGATTCAAAATGCATTAAGCAAGAACATTTATGGCATGTTATTCAGACATATGATAACCAAATGTAAGAAAGAGCAAGTTTAGGAAACTTACTTAAAACGACATGAAGAGCTTGAGTCCTTCAGATAGCTTGAGTGGCAGAGCTTCTTCTCCAATTGAACCTTATACAAATAAAAAGAAATAGGAACAAACCTTTTTTTTCTAGAGAATTAAGAAGAAAGAGGGGGTTTCAAGAAGAATAAAATCTCAAAAGCCATAAAATAAAGGTTTTACTGGGATCAATTTGGAGAATTGTTTTATGAACTTTGTGCCTTATTTTTTATGCGTCTTTCATCTATTTTATCCGGTTTTAAAATTTTGAATAGTCTTAGCAAGATTTTGAATTTCAAAACAAGATAATAAAGCCAGATAGCTACAAATATGCCATTTCCTCTACCTATACATAAGGCACGAAGTTCACAAAATAATGCTCCAAATCAATCCCAGAAAAACCTTTATTTTCTGTCTTTTGATATTCAATTCTTCTTGAAACCCCCTCTTTCTTCTTAATTTTCTAGAAAAAGAGGTTTGTTCCTATTTCTTTTTATTTGTACGTGATTCAATTGAAAAAGAAGCTCTACCCAATCCACTCAAGCTATTTGAGGGACTCAAGCTCTTCATGTTGTTTTAGGTAAGTTTCCTAAACTTGCTCTTTCTTTCATTTTGTTATCATACGTATGAATAACATGCCATAAATGTTCTTGTTTAATGCACTGTGAATCATTTGAAAACTTGTATGCCATATTAGAATTAGGATTTGCATGATTAAATGTCACTAAAATGCCATGATTAACATGTTTGCATTAGGATTATCTATTTTTATTGATCAATAAGCTTGAAAATGCTCATGCACATATTAAATGCCATTTTTCATGTACTGTAAATCTCCTTTTGAATGGCTAATGAATTCTATGTAGATTTAGGGTTTTTAAATGCATCTTTTATTCATTTCAACATGTTTTGCATCAAATTTCACATTTTTATTGCCATATGATGGATTTCAGGGCTTTATAAACCTGAAAAAATGCATTTTTTATCATTTTGCACGTTTTGCTATTCTTTGGTTGCAAACGCCCCTAGAGAAAGTGGTGTTTGGCCTCAACGCCAGTCCCCAAGTGGCGTTGAGCCCAAACGCCACTCCTCAGAGTGGCGTTGGGGTTGTTTTGTCTCTTGGAATGGCATTAGCCCCTATTTGAGTGCCTTTTCCCTGCTTAAATGATGTTTTCACATGGAAATAAGTGACAAGGTAAGCTTCTGAACCTTCTTTGCTAATTTTTAGAATGATGAAATACATGAAAATGATCTTTTAATGCTTATTTATTAATCGTTTAAAGCTAAAATGGTAGCGACCTAGGTTGTGTTGACATGTTGCTATACTTGTTATGACCTTTTGCATGTAATTCAACCTTTAATGCTAGCTTGGTAACTGTAAGATCAATCCTTGTTTGTTAATTGTTAGAAACTCATAAAGCATGCTTGTATGTAAAAAGGTAGGTTGATTTGATTACTTTATACAATTGTTAGAAGGAAATAACGGTAGAAATAATCCTAAAAGTGGCTGTAAAGATTCATAATTTAAGGAATATAGTAGTTCAATCCCAGAATCTCTGAGGTCAAGGCAGCTCCACATTTCTTAAAGGAATCGAGACGCACACCAATTAAGATTTTTTTGATACTAGTTCAGGTGGTGACTCCCACATTAGCTCCTTTCGCTAAACGCACAATGCCGCAATCGTCAATCAAGTTGGGACTCTGAGGAAACCCCTCATTGTCTACAATGTCCTTTATATGGAGCAAGGGATAGGGCAACCTAAGATGGCTAATGCCATCTTTACAATTGGCTGCATGCGAGATGGGCCTGCTAGAGCCCAATAGCGATGGTAGTCCATCACTACTCCCCTCAAAAAAATTTCCAAGTTATTTATGACTTGTCTTGTCTACTTGATTATGTTGTTTGTGTGATTGATATGCCTTCGTAGGAGGTACATTTTTCTGTCGTATGTGAACCGTAGGGGAGATGTGAATCGTAGAGTAGCGTGGATCGGGAGGATTCATTTACCTGACCTATGCAAATGGCAGTCTCATGAGTTGTCTTAGGATCTACTCCTTGGTGCTAGATCTAGCGAGAGTGGAGCTAGGTTCATGATGACCTAGCGAGAGAGGTGACTAGGTTTACATGGAGGTAGTCTCGCGAGTTATCTTAGGTACTACTTCTTAGAGCTAGATCTAACGAGAGTGGAGCTGGGTAAGCGATGACCTAACGAGAGAGGCCACTAGGTTCGCGCGGAGGTAGTCTCACGAGTTGTCTTAAGACCTACTCCTTAGAGCTAGATCCGTGAAAGGAGGCTAGGTCCGCACAAAGTAGTCTCGTGAATTGTCTTAGGATCTACTCCTTGGAGCTAGATCTAATGAGAGTGGAGCTAGATTCACAATGACCTAGCGAGAAAGGTGACTAGGTTCGCACGAAGGTAGTCTCACGAATTGTCTTCGGATCTACTCCATGGAGCTAGATCTAATAGAGTGGAGGTAGGTTTGCGATGACCTAGCGAGAGGGGACTAGGTTCATATGGAGGTAGTCTAGTGAGTTGTCTTAGGATCTACTCTTTAGGGAGTGGGGCTAGTAGGTCAGTGATAATCTAGATCCCTCATTGAATGTTTAGGAACTCCTTAGAGAATAGCCCCGCAAGAGAGGGGCTAGGTTCACGTAGACCTAACTCTTAGAGCAAGACTAGATCCGTGCAGACATAGCTCTATAAGAGAGGAGATTAGCTCTGCCAAGACGTAGATCCATTTCTTAGGGCGAGACTAGCTTTTCATAGACTATACATAGGCCCATATTGTATTTCTTAGGATATAATTCCTTAGTGCTAGATCGGTGAGACTAGGTCCGCGTAGACCTAGATCCTTTACTAGATTTCTTAGGATCCGTGAGAAAGAACTAGTGAGACTAGGTCTGCGTACACCTAGGTCCCTTGAGAGTTAGGGTCCACTTTCGGACTGTCTCCCCATCGTTATGTAGAATCTTGATGGATCTTAAGGAGTCCCCTTTCAGACTGTCTCCCCATCGTTATGTACGATCCCGATGGATCTTAGGGGGTCCCTTTTCAAACTGTCTCCCCATTGTTATGTAGGATCCCGATGGATTTTGCAAGGTCCCCTTTCGGACTATCTCCTCATTGGTTTGCTTAGGATCCATGATGGATCATGGGGGTCCACTTTCGAACTGTTGCCCATTGGTTTGCTGGGGATCCGCTATGAATCATAGGGGTCCACTTTCGGACTATTGCCTATTCGTTTATTAGGGATCTGCTATGGATCATGGGGTCAACTTTCAGACCTCTACTTATGGTGGTGCTTAAGGATCCGCCCTAGACCATTCCAAAGTTTACTTCGCCCTATGTCATGCTTATATGCTTGGGAAAGTTAAGACTTGAAGAAATCTTTAAGCTGCAAGAGATGGTCCGAGAACCTTCATTGAAATATAAAAAGATAAGGAGTTAGCATATAATGCCTCATATTGATAATTGAAAGTATTTCCTAAGTACTTTTGTGTTCTAGATCCTAAGCAGGGGTGTGCCCTCCCCTTGAGCTAGCTCGAATGCCCTTGTTTTATTTCTAGTTTCCTATCTCTACATGCCTTCACTATATTATGATTGTTCTTTTCTACTGCCTCTGCCTTCCTATTGAGGTTGTAACACCTCCTTAATTGCTAATGTCTCAGACTTCCCTTTTACTTCCATGTAGAACTTCCCTCTTACTTCCATGTAGAACTTCTGGGATACCTCTTGATCTCCTCTGGCTACTACCAAGCCACCTAGAGTGGATATTTTCATTATCAAGTATCGAATGCTATTTATAGCTCTTGTCTCCTTCGGTCACTACATTTAGCATACCCTTGGTGGTCTACTCCAGCTTAGGGTTGCCAGCTTTGAGTTTCTCTAGCTGGGAAGGGGTAAGATGACCTATATAGAGCTGTGGTTAGGGAAACCAAGGGTAATACCTCCTTTACCCTTTTGTACATGCGAGATGGGCTTGGTGAGGCCATGAATAGTGGTAAACCATCACTACTTCCCCTAAAAAATGTTCCTAGTTATTTATGACTTAGCCTTGCAAGACTTGCCTTGCTTTGTCAAACCCTATTATTTGGAGGTCAAGGTCCTACCAGGGTTATGGCAAATCCTAGTGCATGTGAGACTGAGGTCTCTATCTTTCCTCGGCTAAGCAAACCCAGTGCCTGCGAGATTGAGGTCTCAAATATGCACGAGCAGAGCGAGCCTTGTGCATGCGAGACTGAGGTCTCAAACTTGGCAAATTTGAGGCTGAAGGTGAGTGCAAGTCCTCCCCCGGTCAATACTAATGTGTGCACAGAGTGCCCAGGACCTGCCCGTCAGTTGGTGTCCAATGGCAATGGCAACAGACTCGCTAGATGGATTTTTATGATTTTAGGAAAACAGTTGTGGAGTCGCCACCTGAATTGCATCAGGATCACCTAGTGATTAACAAACAGATGGATTCCTCAAGAATCCCCATTCGTCATCACACCAAATGATTTCTAGGTTAGAAATGCGTCATCCATTCTTGGGGCAATTTCCCATTCAGTTAAGTAATAAGGTCATTATTTCCTACCAGAGATAAACAATATAAAGCGATAAATCACCTGAAAAGTAGGATGCAATGAATGGGTGCGCCTAATACTATTTCTAATTGATTTTAGTCCTGCAATATGTCTGTTGTAGTTAATCCTGATTGATTAAGTCTTGATTGATGCATTGGTGGATTTCTACTCATTTTAAAGGGGTTAGCCGAGTGGATTATTTCCTTATTTATTTACATGCATGACATCCATAGTCAATTTCTACGTATTTTTACATTTATTTTATAGGTTAATATTTACACATTAATTTATTTATTAGTTACCCCGAAATATTGGAATGGCAATAATATACATACACCCTTAAAGAAAGGAAAGGTGAAATGAATTTCTACCATTTTTATTCACTAGTTACCGGGTTTTATTTATTATAAATGTCCAATTAATCATTTAACGTTTAGTTCTAGGTGGTTAACCATAAATTAAACAAGGTTTAGGAAATCTTATCGATCGACTGATTAATCCTAAAGAGGACTTTATTAGTCAACCTTGAAGCTTCAAAATGGTTTGAGCGTTTAAACCATTAGTTGACATTTTTGTGCATGGGCCATGCGTGAAGGTCCGGCCAGACCTTTGGTTATGGTTCGGTCAGATCTTCATTTGGGCCAGGCCCAAGTTCTTAAAAATAATCAAAGCAGGTGGGACATCCGGTTGAACCCTGATCATCCGACCGGATGACCAAGTCCCTTTAGCTCGCGGATGACCTATAACTCGAGTGCTGAAGTTGTTTCTCTAGGTTTTAACTTATTTATTACATGCCTTTTAAATATGATACATGAGGGATATAAATATGACTTCCTAGGCTAAAAAAGGGAACCCTAAATCTTAGACATAATAAACTGTTACAAATCAAATATGTTTATGAACTCAGGGGCATGTTTGAATCCATTTATGTTCAGTTGAGTTCCAAAGCTATAACCTCCTCCTCTCTAATTCAGTGCCTTAGCCTCAGGAGTTCACACATGCAAAGAAATAATAGAAAGAACTTAGTGATATATGAGCATGCAAAATTATAGTGACTTAAAACATTAAGATATCAATGGAATGATACAACCAAAACCTTGTTTTTATGATGTATGGATGCTAGAATGATCCTTATAATCGTTATACTCTTAGTTTGTTACCGTTTTATTGAGTTGTCGGACAATCAAAGATGATAAAGCTGCGCTCCCTCTTCTCTCCTTTTCCTCCTACTGAAGGATTTGTTGCTTAGTCTTGAAGTAGTACATCTGTACAAGTGGTAACAAGTACCTCCCCAGTGCAAGGTGTTGATGCAAGGTTTATATAGCGTAGAGTAGTAGGAGCATGTAAGCCTACTGCTGTATTGTCAAATCACCGCTCTGTAGCGAATAATCATGATTACACCTATGAGTTTAGGGTGAAGATCTGGCTGAATGATTAATGAAGGTCCGTCCGGACTTTCACTGGATGGGCCTAGGGCCATTCTTACTTTAATCTTTCGAGCCCAACATAGACAACTCGATGATCCGGCCGGATGTTTGGTAGTCCGGTCGAATCTCTAGTTTTTAGGGCACATCTTCATCATTTAGTCTGCATAGGATAAGTCTCTGAAATAGATAATTCTCCCCAAGGTTTTTTGCTTAGCCCCAAGGATCTAGTATTCCAAAATTTAGTGTCTACAGTTTGCCCCCGCTTTTCCAGAGCTTAGAATTGATCGCGCGAATAAGTGATTGGCAAAGCAAACATATTCTGAGATACTTATGAAGCACACTGCCCTAGTGATTTGAAAATTTCTACTAAGGTGTTGGGAGGTAGCTCGTCTCCAAGATAAGCCTACGACACTCGGTTTGTCTAGAATTGGTTTTGGAATATGTTCATTCCAATTTCATTGGGACTAACCCGAAGAAGTGTAGGACATGCTTGGTCAATCTAGACTGAGAACCTAAGACACTGACATCTTAGGAGACATCGGGATAGGCATGGGATACTTAGGATACTTTCAATCAACTAGACAAAGAAATCTAGATCACTACAATCTAGATGGACGTCGAGATCTACCTGAAAAATCTAGGATACTCTTGATCGACTAGACACAATAATTTAGATCATTGGCAATCTAGATGGGCGTCGGAATTTACCCGAAAATCTAGGCTACTCTTGATCGACTAGACACAGAAATCTAGATCATTGGCAATCTAGATGGGCATCAGGATTTACCCAAAAAATCTAGGATACTCTTGATCGACTAGACACAGAAATCTAAATCATTGGCAATCTAGATGGGCGTCGGGATTTGCCCAAAAAATCTAGGATGCTAGTAGGCTTTACTTGGAGCCTACTGAAGGTAGTTTGTTGTGGTCCTGGTATTGATGAAGGTGAGGATGACCTACTATCATTTTGTATTATAATGTCAAAGGTGGCTCGCTGCCACCTGAGGTTCTAGAGTGAATGGCGGCTCGCAGTCTCCTGAAACCTGTGCCGGAGGTGACTTGCTGTCACCTAGTTTTGAAAGTAACTTGCCACCATTTCTAGTGCTGGAACCGGCTTGTTGTCACCTGAAGCTCTGACGGTGGAAGGCGGCTTATTGCCGCCTAGGATTCTAGAGTTGAAGGCGGCTTGCTGTCACCTGAGGTCTTGCAATCAAGGTGGTGGTTTGTGGTTGTAGGAAATTTCTGAAGCGCTAGTAGTGACATGCATTTTGTGGGTTAATTCTAGGTTAGTGACTTGTTATCTTCTGAATAGGTTCCAAGATCATTGTTAACTGCTAGTTGTGATTATTGAACATGGCTCGCTACCGGCTGGTTTCTGGATTCGTTGAAGGTGACTTGCTACCGGTCATAATTGTTAAAGATGGCTCGTGATTACACTTCTAGATAGACGATGATCTGCTATCACCTGGGATTGTTGAAAGTGGCTCATTGTCGATTGTGATTTTTGGATCAAGGGTGACTCGCTATCACCTAAGTTTACTGGAGGCAGCTTGCTGCTGTCTTGAATTTTTTAGAGTTATAGGTGACTTGTTGTCATTTAGATATTTTCTAAAAATGGCTCGATGTCGTCTGGAGTTTTTTGACAATGGCTCGCTGTCGTCTGAGATTTTATGGCCGTTTGTTAGGGGCCTACCGCTGTCCTGGAGGTAGGTCTTCATCTTTTAAAATTCTGATATTTTGAAGGTGGCTTATTGTCGCCTGAAGTTAGCTGAGACTGGAGGTGGTTGGCCATCGCTATTGTGCTTGTTGGGAATGAAGATGGCCCGCTGTTGCCTGAAGCTTGTAAAGATTTTAAAGGTAGCTATCTGTCGTCTAGAATTTTAAAGTCGAGGGTGGCTTGTCGTCGCTGGGATTCACTGAGGTGGTCTACTACTAGTTGCGTCTCTGAATCATGGGGTGACCTGTTGAGTGTGGCTTGCTGCCAATTATGTTTCGGAGTAAAGGGCGACTTGTCATCACTTGGATTTGTCAAGGGTGGCTCGCTGTCAGTACTGTGCTTGAGTTTGCTGAAGGTGGCTCGCTGCTGATTGCATTCCTGAATGACGAGGTGACCTACTGAGGGTTGTTTTTACTAAAGGTGGCTTGCCGCCGGTTAGGATCACTAGACATGGCCCATTGCCAACTAGGATTACTGGAGATGGCTTACTACCGACTACATATTTGAATAAGGGCTGATTTGCTATCACTGGGATTTGTTAGATCGGGCTTACCACCGGTTGCGTGTCTGTGACAATTGGAGGTGGTCCGCTACTGATTGTGCTTTTGGATAGATGGTAACTTACTATCACTTAGGATTATTAAGGGTGGCTTGCCACTGACTACGTGTCTGAACATGGGGTGACTTACCATTACCCGACCCTGCTAGGGGCGGCTTACTACTGGTCGTAATTTTTAGTTTGCCAGGGATGAGGGCGGTTTGTTGTTGCCTGAAGCTAGCTAAGATTGAAGGTGGCTTATTACTGTCTAAGATTCTGGAGTCTGGGGCGGTTCATCATTGCCCGCAAGTTACTGAGATTAAAAATGGCCCCATCACTATCTAGTGTTCTGTAGTTTTGAGGTGGCTTGTTGTCACTTAAGGTTTTCAGAGTTGAAGATGACTTGTCCTTGTTTGGAGTCATTCTCTTTTTGAAGGTTGTTATGGTGTTTTGAGGGTGACCCGCTGCCCCCTGAGTGTTTCAAAATCTTTTGGAGGTGACTCATTGCCCCCTAATTTACTGAATGATGAGAAAGACCTGCTATCTCCTCGAAGGTCGTTGGATTAGCTGAAGGTGACCTGTTACCTCTGAGATTTGCTTTTGAAATTCCTCTCAGTTGTAAGAAGATTATGATTTCTTTGCAGTATCGGTCTGGCCAACTATCTTCTTTTTCGAGGCCAATCGCTCGTCAAGTGAGTCGTTGTTGATGTTGCTCACCTGATGTTGTCATAAGTTGATAATCAAGAGGCCCTATCTTGCCCCCGGGTTTTAATGGTTTAGCCCGGCTCCGTCTAGGGATATGTTGATCTGTATATGGGTGGATGGGAGATTCATCCTGCCCCTGGTGTTCCTATTATTCTGCTCATTTGACTTGTTCTGGAAGCCCATATTAGCTTGTGACCAATTACTCCCACATTTGTGTCTGCTCGCACATTGGATTTCTGTATTAGGTTGCCTTCCCCTTCCGTCGTGGGTATCTAGGTGGTATGATTCAATTATTGTTGTCACTTTAGATGTTGTGCTCGTTGTAGCAAGTTCTTTGCTTTAGCCTTGTTTAGCTCTTGATTCTTTCATTCTTGCTTGGTCTCGTGCCATTTGACCTATTTCAAAATGCAACGTGTGTGAATTTACGATGCAATGTGATATAGGCATGCAATGTAAATGCGTATTCTAGAGTATGATGATTAATCATACATTAAGGAAAGAGTGTTAGCCAAGCTGTGTACGCGTCTAGGCTGCTCTTGGTTGGCAAGGGTGGTTGCTCTTGTCTGGTGATAGTGGTACCTGAGTCTGAGCTAGATGGTGGTTTGGAGTGCATGGGTCAGTCTAGATGGAAAACTTTGGTTACTTGGGTCCTGAACTGGATGAGGTGTCCCCTACGTGTCATATGGTCTAGCCATTTAAAGTTACTGGATGGATTGGGATGTCCCTTAGAGGAATTTCTCAATGGGTGTCTTATTTTCAGGTTTCAGTTTCTGGTTCAAGTTTTTTGTTCAAGTTTGGCTTTTGAGTTTCTTTTATTTTGCATGGCTTTCACTTTTACGCGAGCTACACACTGATAGGTTTTCAACTCATCAAGCTTTTATTTTCTTTTGGCCTTATCTTTTTGCCTAAGGCGCCTCTTTATGAGGTTTTCACCCTAGCAGGCCTTGCCTTAATTTTTGCATGAGCCGCCCACATATGGGTTTTCAACTCATCTGGCTTTATTTGTTTTTGGCTTTATCTTTTTGCTTAAGGCGCCTTTTTACAAGGTTTTCACCTTAGTAGGCCTCGCCTTAACTTTTGCATGAGTCACCTACAGATGGGTTTTCAACTCATTAGGCTTTATTTATTTTTAGCCTTATCTTTTTTCCTAGGGTGCCTCTTTTTGAGGTTTTCACCCTAACAGGCCTCGCCTTAATTTTTGCATGAGCCGCCCACGGATGGGTTTTCAACTCATCAGGCTTTTTTATTCTTCTTGGTCTTAATTATGCTTATGTGTGAGGTTTCCTTTGTTAGTTCAGACTTACCTCGTTAATCTACAGAATGTGGAGGTTAAATTGGAGTAGACGTGAGGCATGTCACTGCCTTGTCTGCGAAGAGATCAGCTATCTTATTATCGGAGGCATCAGGATGGGCTTCTTCTTTTATGGGAGGCGTGAAGTGCTCCTTTGAAAGTTTTGACTTTGTATTATGCCTGTTATGTGGATTTTTTGGCTTATCCCGTCACCTATTTAGTATCTCATTTAAAAATGCAAATGGTATAACGCAATCAAGAGTATCTGACAGAAAGTCATTCCTAGTTCATTTAACAATGCTATAGAGGAGTGTAGTTTGCATGTTGGGCCCAATGCTGTTGTGGCTGTTGGTCGTGCCTTTCGGGTTCCATGTTTAAGATTTAATTCGAGCTTTTCTTTTGACTTATTTTTTGCTTCTTTTGTTCTTTTGCACAAGCTCGATTAGTTATGGCTTTTTGTGCCAGAGGCCGTTGTTGGGAGTTTTTTGCGCGAAGTATTGATGTCAGTGCTTTGGCGTACTTCAAGGATGTTTATTAGGCTTCTTTTATGGCCTATTACAGAAGACATTGCATTTGGATTGATAAGATTCTTCATTCGTTGATTGCCTGGTCTCTGTTATCATGATTTGTTACGTCCCCATTGATCTCACATTTGTTTGAATAGCCTCTTGTTGCATCCATTTTGTGTCTTGGTCATGCTTCACAATAACTTAGGCTTATTTTATTTTGAACCTCTCTTCTTCCACGTTTTCATTTCATTTTTTTTCTTTTCTTTCATTTTTATTCTTTTTTCATCATTTTCATTCATTGTTTTCTTCTTTTTTTTCTTTTTTCCTTTTTCTCTTTTTTCCTTTTTTTATTTTTTTAGAGTCACAGAGAGATTTGGACATTTTTGTTTCAGCTTGTGAAGGAGCATGCCTGGAAGCATTTTGGGGAGAAATTTGGTCATTTTTGAGGTGATCTCCAAGACCGGCAATCCTCTGATGGTGCTTTACTTGCCTTGCACTTGTGATGTCTTTTTACTGATCAAAGCTATTTTTTGGGATCGAGCATGGCGTTTTTGCATTTCTTCTTCTTCTTTCTATGACAGTAGTGATAGGTCCAGCAAATATTTCAAAGCCTTGTAGTAATGCTAAATGGACTATTATGATATGAGTGAATGCCAAATATGTCATGAATGCAAATGCCTTTAAGAGGAAATACTATTCAAATAAAAGGAAAAGTAGATTTTCCATTTATTTATTTACAGGCACATTGCAGAGTACAAGGATGGCATATTCTCAGACTACCAATCCCATTGCTGAGTCTCCAAGCATTCTGCATCTAGGATTCTTCCTCCGTCGATGAGATCCTGGGCGTTATGATGGAGTGCTAAGTAATCATTAGTAGGATGCCCATCTGTCATGTGAAATGTGCAAAAAGTCTCGGGGGTATAAAGACATGAATCTTGGTCGATAGGACTCTTTGTTGGTTGGGGCCGTAGAAGGTCGAGATGCTTCAGGTGTTCAAAGATATCTGAGAGAGTGAAAGGGAGCTTAAAGAGTCACCCTGTAGTTGAGGTGCCAGCCTGGCTTGACTTGACATTGTCTGGACTATTGACCTGGACCAAGGCTATTACTCTCATGTCGATAAGCTTCTTAATGACCTCCTTCAATCTGGTGCAATCATTAGTCAAGTGTCCCTCTATCTGGTGGAATTCCCAGTACATCCCCGGGGTGCAGTTTGAGACATCAAGGCCTCGGTCACCCTTAATAGGTTTTGGAGTGAGGATCCCTTAAGAAATTAAACTACAAAATACTTCAAACACTGGTTGATTGTAATCAAAGTACCTATTGGGGAGTGGAGTTTGTGTTGCGGTAGCTTTTTCAGGCCTTGCATAGCTTTGGTCCCTGGTCACATATGGGTAAGGATAATTTGGAATGGTTTCATCATGCGGATAAGGATGAGTCAGGGGTTCTTGTGGGAAGAGGACTTCCTACTGAAGGTAGTAGTAGGTCGCTGGGTCATACAGAGTGACATGGAAGTCTAGTGGGTAGTTTATAGGCTCGTCAGGGCTAAGGTGATGATCAATGTACTTGTTTAGTAGGTATTCTGGGGTTTCAATTTGAATGCTTTTATCAGAAGGTGGAGCACATTTGGTGGTTATATCAGGAGTCTGCTTTCCTCTTAGGTCAAAGATGGGCCTTTCCTGTTGAGGAAGGGAGCTTTGGTTTCCCAAATCCACCAAGAGTTCTGTTCCTTGTCGGGGGCATTCCTGCTCAATGGCGGACCTTGCACGTCTCCTGGCTCTGAGCTTTTATGCAAGAGCTTGCACCTCTCCCCTTATGGATTTACGAGTCGATAGAGTCAAAATTTATCTTCCATTTACTACAAAATCAAGGAGATTATGGTAAAAAAACCTGCAGCATATGTCTGTGTAATGTTCAATGCGTGTAATGATTCATAACTCTAATGATTTATGTATGCATTCATGATCATGATATAGCAAGTAGCTCTATCCATCTCTGTTGCATCCATCCAAAGGCCTGTGTCTGAATGTCTATCCCGGTTAACAAGCATCCTATCATCTTTTGACACCATTCTCACTTAGTTGATCATTCATGCGCGGGCATTGGTGCTGAAAGACCTTATGCAAGATAAAGCGGGAAAGTGTTTTATTAAGTAAAAGGAACTAAGTCTAGTCAAGTATAATCCATCCTACAAATTACAAGTAAAATTTGATGGTTGTATTTATTCGGCCCACACCATTCTTCCAAAGGTGAAAACTGTCAGTGCTTGTCCGATTCCTCTTAGTACTTCTAACTCCAGCGTTTGTCTGCATCCTTAGCCTTTTGTCTTCTTTCCTTTTCTCCTTTCTTTCTCTATACGGTCAAGGATAATGGGTAATTCCTCAGGATGATATTCTACCATGTAGTGTAGCAAACAACTACCTTCGCTTTCTGACAAAGGTTCGATTTTGGAGATCATCTGGCCAATATGTTCCCCTGATGGCTGTGAGGTCGAAGGCATCATCTCAAGCTTTCGGGGCGGGTGATGACTTCTCCATTTTGTGGAATATCCCATGGTTCCATCTCTCATGCTAACCAATTTTTCATCCAGGACCAGATCTTCTATGATGTTGACAAACCCATAATAATCTCTCAAGCTGTGTCCCATAGATTGGTGGTATCAACAGTATTCGCCTGCAGCGAAGGAGCTGAAGCTATTATAAACAGGTGGGTCGGTGGGATGTAAGTACCCTTTCTCTACTAGATAACCGAAGATTTCACTTAGGGTGTTTTTTTAAGGACTGATGAAGGTTATTTTAGCTGCAGGGGCAGTACTTCATTCCATTTGAACAAGCCAAGGAGTAAGATTTTGATTCTTTCCTATTTCTTCGCCCCTATGTAAATGATGAACAAATTGCTGGTGATGGCAATCTCTCTCTTGCTACATAGTTCATTAATAGCTCTTCTGAATGTCCCGCACTCATCAACGTAGTGTCCAGAGCTGCAGTGGTATTCACAGAAGGCGTAGGGCCTATATACACCCCCTTCCATCACAGTTGTTAGGGACAGCTTGTTTAATATTCTGTGTTCAGTTAGCTCTTCATAAATTTCCAGGGCCCTCCATTCTTTATCCCATAGGTAGTCCTCTCCTTCAAAATCACCATTCAGAACAGGGATCTCCCAAGTGCCCCAGTTGGTGCCAAGGACATATTTTTCTATTCCTACTTCCATTAAGACATCATCATTAATAAGGCGTCGTATGGCCTTCCCTAAAGTTTGGTATTCATTCTTCCAATGTCCTTCCATCTCATGGTAGTCACAGAAAGTCCCAGCTTTAAAACTTGTTTTACTAGCGTCTGGGTGGAAGGAAGAGGGCTTAGGTATGGTAACATCCCAATTCCTCAAAGTAGCAAGTGTAGCTGATAGAGGTTGTTCTAGGTATAGCACTTAAGCTCGTCTCTCATTCAGATTTAATGTCGTTGAAGTAGTACCGTCACTATGGATGTCCAATTCAGTGCTATTACTGGAATGGCGAGAGCTACTTACCATTTTTAGCTGCATAAAAGGGGTTAATAAGTGCATGAATGAGTGTCATATGCATGTATGCATGTATGTATGACAAAGAAAAAAAGAAAACTCGTTAGCTATACAAGTAACAATTACTGCCAAATGGCAGGCCTTCCAACCTTTTTTCTCCCACACCCATATTCCATTGGTCAAAGTCCATTTCCTAGGTAAGCTGGGGTACTTTATTTCATTAGTAAGGGATGATAGTACCGTCGTATAAGAACGTTCTCTCAAACTATCCTAGCAAACAATAGCACTTATGATAATTGAGTCTGTATCCTTGTACCTAAATTCTGTCTTTAGGCGGACAGAGTTTCGGCATAGGCTTTAGGCTTAATGATCATAAATACTTATGGCAGCATTACAATAGGTAGGATTAGCGGGCACAACCTAGTGGAAAACTTCTATGGTCATTACATACTGGGTTTTGACTCTTTGGTTTGGCTAATAAGGCTCCCATAGAGTCGGACTTCCATTAACCATTGTTGGGATGGTAGGAGATCCAGTATGGGCTTCCCATTAACCATGACTCATTAACCATTGCTAAGATGGTAAGCCGGGTAGGACTCCCAATCACTGTGAGTGGTCCACCGATAATACAATCTAAGAAACTGGTGCGGAATTGTTGGAGTGCATTATAGATGGTACCAAGGTATAATAAGGACCCTAAAAATGCAGAACAGTGCAATGCAAAGGAGAACAATGATCAGATTAATTAAAAAGATGGAAAATTGCTCGGAATCTTCATTCATTTATTTGTAAAAACTTCCCCAGTGGAGTCGCCACTATGGACAGAGCGCCCGAGACTTGCCAGTTGGTTGGTGTCCAATGGCAATGGCGACAGACTCACTAGATGGATTCTAATGATTTTATGAAAATAGTTGTGGAGTCGTCACCCGAATTGCATCAG
>CANYLF013226281.1:0-10539 GCA_948193215.1 Bocquillonia castaneifolia
TTTTGATTAACTATTTAATTATAGTTTTTCTTGTTTTATTCATTTAATTCAATTTTCAAGAGCTTATTTGACATAATTCTTGATTGGCCACCTAGTTTTATGTTTGATAGGATTTATAATTTAATCGACAGATTGTTATAAACCGGAATTGAAAATTGAGCTTGTTTAGATGTTAATACAGACACGACAATTAACCTAAACTTGATTTAAAGATTTGCTTAATGGATTTAATTGTTTAATCAGTGTGCATCGACAGATTAGCATAGTTTGTTCAATTAAATACATTTTTCTACCTCGACGGAGTATTAAAATATTTTTGTAAAGTCTTGCTTAAATGAATTTTTTTTAATTAGTAATTAAATTACCCCTTTAGATGAATTCCCGAGCTCTAGTGTTGTTTTTCATTGAGTTTATTTATCGAATTAATTTGTTTTTAGTTTTAATTTATATCTTTAATTTATTTTCTTGTTTTAATTTAGTTCTTTGAATTTAATTTAATTTATTAATTAGTTTTCAATTATTTCAAAAATCAACTAAGGGTATTCGTTTTAATTTTCCTACACATTGTGTTTTTAATCAAAAAATTGGTTTTTATACGTTTTGTCCCTGTGGATCGACCTCGTCCTCCGAGTTTATTACTACAACTATTCCGTACACTTGCGGGAGTTGTCAAGTTTTTGGCACCATTGCTGGGGACAACAGAATTAATTTTTCTTCGATTACATGTTTATTTTGTTAATTATTATTTTAGTGATCGTGGATTCATTGTTACATATTGTTTTAGTTGTTATTTCATTATTGTTGATTTGGGTTGCCTTCGTGCTTATAGGTAGTGTATGCTAACTTGGAATCAATCCAAAGGAATTGATTCTTCCAAGTTAGAAGCATTGAATCCGGAGATACAACGAACTTGTCGAGTAAATCGTTTCGTTTCTCATTGACGAAAACAAGTATGGCATCTAGTGGAATAAAAGCTGGTGATCCGCAATTTGGTTTACCACGCAACAACTTTGATCCTCTTTAAGGACATGTTGAAGATGTTCATGATGATGACAATGATGACGCCGTTCACAACAATGGTGGCAATAATGGAAACAATGGTAATAATGGAGGAAACAATGGTGGAAATGGAGTTGCTAATCCATCGATAGGCATGGTTGTTGACCCAAGGCTTCCCCTAGTGAATGTTCATCAACCTCCACCACAAATGAGGTGACAATAAGGATATGTTCCACCATAAGGTTACCCATTTTCGTGATATTCAACGCCCTGATATCAGTACATCTCCCTCTTGCATTGTTTTGAGTGTTGCTGCTAGGAATTATGACTAAGACTCTTCAATTCAATATGATTCCACACTTTCATGGTTTACCATTGAAGGATGCTTTGGCTTTTATGAGGGAATTTTACAGTGTTATTGCCACTTTCCCATTGAATGGAGTTCCAGAACTCGAGTTGTGAATGAGGTGCATTACTGTTGCACTAAAGGATAGAGCCAAGACTTGGTTCATGAACTTGCCCGAGGGTTCTATGTAAACTTGGGATGATATCTACAACAAGTTCATCACCAAATATTATTCACAAGGCAAGACTATGGAGCTCCACACCAAAATCAGTACTTTTTGCCAAAATGATGATGAACTTTTCCATGAACCTTGGGATAGATTTCAAGGCTACCTCACTCAATGTCCACATCACCAATACCATACTAATCTATTAGTGACATTTTTTATGATGGCTTATGTGATAATGGGCAGAATTTGGTAGACACTCATGTTGGTATTTGTATGGGTGAGAAAACTTCTGAGGAGATGTGGGATATCTTTGAGATGCTTGCCACTAATTCTCAAATGAAAGCTGGTAGGAATAGGAGGAATTATTTTGGTGATCAGTCATCTTCTGAAGTGCTTAACCATGTGGCTGACCTCACTAAGCACGTGAACATGTTATTGGCTAGAGAGCCAAGTCACTCTAATCCTCCTACGAATGAAGCATGCTATTTTTATGGTCAACTTGGACATGCATCTACCAATTGTACTTATGATGGTAATCAAAATGGAGAGGAGGTGAATTATATGGGAAATTATGGGAATCTTCAACCACTGAATGATCCGTATTCTAATACTTATAATCCGGGTTGGCGCAATCACCCAAACTTTACTTGGAAGGATTCAAATCAACCTAGTCAACCTCGATAAGGAGCTCCTAGATTTCCACCAAGTTAACCATATCAACCTCCACATTAGCAAGTGCCACCTCAACAACAAGTGCAACAACCTCCTCAACAACAAGCCAAGCCTTCTTTTGAAGATATGGTGCTCAAATATATAGCGAATCAAGACATTGTTGTGAAGCAATAAGGAGTCACCATTCAAAATTTGGAGCGTCAAATTGGACAACTTGCCAAGCAATTGCAAGAAAGACCTTAAGGGTCTTTGCCTAGCAACACGGTAGTTAATCCAAAGGAGATGGCGATGGCTATTCAATTGAGGAGTGGAAAAGTGTTGGATGAACCACAAGCAAGAAAGAAAGTGGGGAGAGCAAGGATCAAGAGCAAGCAATTGAACAAGGAGATGAGCAAGGCAAACAAAGCAATCAATCTAAGCAAGATGAGCCGGTTGTCAATCCTATTATGCCACCGGTTCCTTTTCCCCAAAGGCTAAAAAAGAGGAATGATGAGGAGAATTTCAACAAGTTGTTGGAGATGTTCAAAAAGATTCAAATCAACATTCCATTCACCAAAGCCATTGCTCAAATACCTTCATATGCAAAGTATTTGAAGGAGATTGTGAGTAGAAAGAAAAAAATTAGAGGAGAAAGCTAAAATAGCCTTGACTGAAGAATGTAGTGCCATTATTCAAAATCACTCTAAGCTACCAACAAAGATGAAAGGTCCAGGGAGTTTTACGATTCCTTGTAATATTGGTTCTTTTGTTATTGATAAATGTTTTGTGTGATTTGGGTGCTAGCATTAACTTGATGGCTTTATCTTTATTTAGGACTTTAGAGATTAGTGAATTGAAGCCAATAAGGGTGTCACTATAACTTGCTGATAGATCGGTGAATTATCCTAAAGTAATCATTGAGGATGTGTTGGTTAAAGTCGGTAAATTTTATTTTCTTGTTGATTTCTTGGTGATGGATATTGGTGAGAACATAGATGTACCTATTATTCTAGGATGTCCCTTTTTAGCTACTACTGGTGCTTTGATTGATGTGAAGAATGATAAATTAACTTTACAATTAGGAGAAGCTAAAGAGGAATTTGATGTTTTAAAGGCTGTTAGACATTTTTATTTTGTGGAGGATTTAGATGCTTGTTTCATGATTGATATAGTAAATCCTTTATCAGAATTGTAATGTGTTAAGGAAATGTCTAACGATCATCTAGAAACTTGTTTGCATTTGAGTTCTGACTTGCAGGATGAGGATGAGAATCTTAAGGCTTAAGCTCAATATTTAGAAGGGCGTGGATTTGTTCATAGGAAGAGGTTTGAACCTCTTAATCAACCACCCAAGGATGATAAGCCTGCATCGCCATCCAAGCTGGAACTTGCTCCTTTGCATTCACATTTAAAGTACTTATTTCTAGACAAAGAGGAGACCTTACCAATCATTGTGTCGTCCAATTTGACTAAGCATGAAGAGGAGAAAATCATTGAGCTATTATGGAAGTATCCGAAGGTGTTGGCTAGATCATTGGGGGATATAAGAGGCATTAACCCCACCTTTTGTACTCACAAGATTCTCATGGAGCTAGAGCACAAGGCGATGGCTCAACCTCAAAGGCGTCTCAATCCAAATATGAAGGAGCTAGTGAAGGCCGAGGTAATTAAGCTACTGGATGCCGGAATTATTTATGCAATTTTAGATAGTACTTGGGTTAATCCAGTCCAAGTGGCTCCAAAGAAAGGGGGCATGACCATGGTCACGAATGAGAAGAATGAGGTGATTGCCATGCGCACTGTCAATGATTGGCGTGTGTGTATTGATTATAGGAAGCTCAATGTTGCAACTCGTAAAGATCATTTTCCTTTACCATTTATTGATCAAATGTTAAAGCGGTTGGCGGGTTACAAGTTTTACTGCTTTTTAGATGGTTATTCTGGATTCAACCAAATAATAATTGACCCCTTGGATCAAGAGAAGACCACTTTCACATGTCCTTATGGTACTTTCACATTTCAACGTATGCCATTTGGATTATGTAATGCTCCAACTACTTTTCAAAGATGCATGATGGCTATCTTTTCTGACATGGTGGGGGACATTATTGAAATCTTTATGGATGACTTTAGTGTCTTTGGTAACTCCTTTGATGCATGCTTGGCAAAATTGGAGCGTGTCTTGGCAAGGTGTGAGGAAGCTAATCTAGCTTCGAATTGGAAGAAATGCCACTTCATGGTTCGTGAAAGGCATTGTATTAGGACATAAGATTTCTAAAAGAGGGATTGAGGTAGATAGAGCAAAGATTGAAGCTATTGAGAAGCTTTCCTTTCCTACTTCGATGAAGGACATTAGAAGTTTCCTTGGTCATGTGGGTTTTTATAGAAGATTCATTAAGGATTTTTCTAAAATCACCCGACCTTTGTGTGCTTTGTTAGAAAAGGATATTCCTTTCAAAATGGATGAGGAGTGCATCAAGGCTTTTGAAGCATTGAAGAAGGAGTTGATTTTCGCACCTATCATCACTTCACCTAATTAGAATTTGCCATTCGAGTTGATGTGTGATGCAAGTGACTATGCTGTAGGAGCCGTATTTAGGCAATGTAAAGAAGGGAAGTTGCATGTTATTTATTATGCTAGTAAATTGCTTAATGATAGTCAAATTGATTATGCAACTACTGAAAAGGAATTATTAGTCGTTGTCTATGTTTTTGACAAATTTTAGTCTTATCTTGTAGGTTCTAAGATGATCGTCTTTACCGATCACTCGGTATTGAAGTATTTGATGGCAAAGAAAGATGCAAAGCCGAGATTGATTCGATGGATCCTTTTACTACAAGAATTTGACCTGGAAATCAAGGACAAGAAAGGTATTGAGAATACAGTGGCTGATCACTTATCTCGAATGCATTCGAAAAGGGAAGTAACTTTACCCATTAATGAATTATTTCCTGATGAGTCTTTTTGGAATGTGAATAAGGTCGATTGGCCTTGCTGATATTGTTAATTATTTTTGTTCTAAGACCTTACCTCATGATTACTCTTCGTAGCAAGAAAAGCATTTCTTCGCTTCTCTAAAGATTTCTTGTGGGATGATCCTTTGCTATTCGAAAGATGTTCGGACGGCATTATTTGGCGTTGTGTGCCAGAAGTGGAAGTTCAAAGCATTTTCCAGCATTGCCATTCGAAACTAGCTGGAGGTCATCATAGTGTGAAGCGCACGGTTGCCAAGATCTTACAATGTGGATTTTATTGGCCAACCATGTTTAAGGATACAAGAGCTTTTATTGCTACTTGTGATCAATGTCAACGATTTGGTATTATTGGAAAGAGGAATGAGATGTTGCAAAAGCCGATCTTGGAGGTCAAAATATTTAATGTTTGGGGAGTTAATTTCATGGGTCCGTTTCCATCCTCTTTTGAAAATCAATACATTCTTGTGGCGGTTGATTATGTCTCTAAGTGGGTAGAAGTCTAATAGTTTTTTTGGGCACTCATTCCTTGTTTTGATGTTGATTAAAAGTCCTAAGCCAAGTTAATTAACTGATGTTTTACTTAAGTTATTTTTCAAGATTTTTCCAAGTGTTTCAAAGTGCAACGACCGTTACACTTGAGTGCAATGAACGTTATATATGCAACGGGCCATGGGCACTCAGTAACAGGTCATTGCACATGTGAAGAAAATAGCCAAAAGTTCCAGTGAGTTACACAAGCCAGGAGTCCATACAATGAGCCGTTGCACCAGACACAACGAGCCGTTGAACATTCACAACGAGCCATGCACATTCAAGTGGAGCAACCTCAGAAAGAAGTAATGAGCCGTTACATGTACAACGGTCGTTACATTCAAACTGTAACGACTGTTACACCTTATGCAATGGCCCATTACATAATGTCAGACAGCATGTATTGCATGAACTAAAACATTAGAAAAGAGAGAAAATGGTCATAAATGCTTTGGGAGCCTCCCCAACGGTCTAAAATGATAGAGAGCCTATAAAAGCTCATCAGCAACTCATTTGAAGGATGATCAACAATTTTGAAACAAATTTTTACTTGTAATCTCTCTTAAAGTGAGTTGTGCTCAAAACTTTCTATTAAATTTATTTTTGTTGATTGTAAGAGCCTTGTGTGCTCAATTGTTTTCCTTGTAAAGCTAGCTCTTGGGAAGTGAGGTTTAGGAATTATTTGTGAAAGGTTTAAGTGTTGTATTAAAGATCAAAACACTTGGGTTCAAGGGTTTCTAGTGAGAGAAACACTTGGGTAGGTTTTATGGGTTAAGCCTTAAGAAAAACGACATTGTAAATGTTTGGTGTTAGCCTTGTAAACACTAGGTTTTGAGTGAGCCTAAAAGAAAAACTCTTTGTAAAGGTTTGAGTGTGAGTCAAAAAAAACACTTGGGTTTTGATCTTGAACCCGGCAAAAGGATCAAAGATAGTGTAATACCCAATTGGAGATTAGGGAGTGGATGTAGGACTTATTGTGTCCGAACCACTATAACTCTTGGTGTTGTGGGTGTGTGATTAGCTTAAGCTTAACTCTTCTCTTGGAGTTTTTATTTTTAATTACCAACCAATTCACCCCCCTCTTGGTGCCTAGGGATTTCAAAGTCGTTGCTCTTCCTACCAACAAATGAAAAGATGTTATGAAGTTTGTTAAGAAACACATCTTTTCGAGGTTTGGAGTTCCTAGGGCAATTTTGAGTGATAATGGAGTCCATTTTTAAAATCATCAATTTCGATCATTATTGGAGAAAAATGGGTGTAAGTTCAAGACGGAGACTCCTTATCATCCCCAATCTAGTAGTCAAGTTGAGGTTTCAAATAAGAAAATTAAGCAAATCTTGCAAAAGATGGTAAATTCTTCACGCAAGGATTGGTCTATCAAGCTTGATGATGCTTTGTGGGCGTACCACACTGCTTTTAAAACTCCAATTGGAATTTCTCCCTATCACCTAGTTTATGGAAAATCATGTCATTTGCTCGTTGAATTAGAACATCGTGCACTTTGGGCCATCAAGATGTTGAATTTCGATTTCAAAATAGCAGGCGAAAAAGGTTGTCTGATTTAGCCGAATTGGATAAAATTCACCGTGAATCTTATGAAAGTGCTCGACTTTACAAGGAATGAACCAAGGCATGGCATGATAAAAATGTAATTAGGATGGATTTTCATATTGGGCAACAAGTTTTGTTATTTAATTCGAGATACAAGCTCTACCCAGGAAAATTGCGATCTCGATGGTCTGGACCTTTCAAAATCACAAGGGTGTCCGGCAATGGAGCATTTAAAATTATGAGAAATGAGAAACGTCCATTTTCTGTCAATGGGCAACGTTTGAAGGCTTACTACGCCGTACCCACTTCTCTTCAAAGCAATTGATGCATCCTTACGTCTAGTTCACGACGTTAAATGAAGCCCTCATGGGGAGTGTTAACACCTAATTTTTGATGTAGGAATACGGAAGTGGCTCGGAGGCCTTATGATGATCGTTCATGTTCTAAGTAGCATGAATTGAGTTGACATTGCTTTTTAGAGATTATATTTGCTTCACCTTAAGTTTTTTCTAAGCTCACATAAGACGTTTTTCTCCAAAATCCAGTTTTGAGCATAAACGATGCATTTTTTAGACGGTTTTCATCATAAATTTTTCTACAAGTGTTCAAATGACTTGAAATTTTGATGGTTGATAGTTGAGGCCATTCCATATATTTTCTTAGTTTTAAGTTTTTGCAAAATCAGAGGTTTGGAAGCCCAAAAGGGCCCAACGGCACTCATGAGACTAGCGTTGGGCTCAACGCCACAAGGAACACTAGCATTGGGCCCCCAACGCTAGTCAGGCAATCTCAGCTGTAAAAAGCCTATTTTTGGGCTGTTTCGGCCCGAAATGGCCTGTACGAGTCGTACACACGTCCCAAAGCTCTGGAGGTCTATTTTTGTCCAAAATATCCTTTGCTTTAGGCTGAAGTCATTGAGTTTCAATAGAAAACTATTTGTGGTAACCCTAGCTTAAATTTTAAGCTAAACCAGGTATAAATAGACATCTAAAACTAGGTTTTAGTGGGAGGCAGCCAAAGCATACGAATTTTAGGGTTTGATTATAGATATCAACACTCTAAAACTCATTCATAGCTAAGAAACACTTTCTTTCACATTACTTTTTCATAAAACAAGCTAAAAAAACTCTTTGAATCTTACATTAAAGAGGTCGTTTAGAGTTTCTAAATCATTGAAGTGAAGTTCCAGCAACATTTAATTAATAAAAAGAAACACAAAAGTCACTCAAACCAGATCTGAGGGTTATTAAGCGCTTCCAAGCCAATTCCTTAAAAGGTAAGGTACTTTTTCTTGTGCTTTTCATTGTTTTTATGCATCTTTTCATGTTTGGCATGTCATAAATGTGTTGAATGTGATGATGTGTTGCTGTATTTTTCTGTTTGTATGTTAAATGTCATGTTCATGCATATTTCTTTTGTTAAAACACCAATTTGTGCCATGAAAATGCATTATAAAGGTTAAAAATTGCATCTTTTTGCATGTTCTTGTGTTTTGATTTCAGATCTGATGTGTTGGATGTTGTTTGCATGTTTTCCATGCATGAAAATCCTTTCTTTTTATGTTTTGTTATGTAAAAATCGTTTCTTTTGCATAAAGTTTATTTCTTTTCCATAAAAATCATGTTTTTTGAGTTTTCATGCATAAAGGTTGCATCTTTTTGTGTAAAGTTGTTTCTTTGTATGTTTCAATGATTAAAGCTTGTTTATTTATGTTATTTTTAAATCCTTTGAATAAAGTTTGCATCTTTTGCATGTTTTATGTTTAAAGGTTGAGTCTTTTATTGTTTTATGCACAAAATTTGCATCTTTTGCATGTTTTAATATAAAGTTTGAATCTTTTAATGTTTCACTTGTAAAGCTTGCATTTTTTTTGTTTTAAATGATGTTTCTGTGTCAGATCTATATTGGAAGTGTTGTTTTAAAGCATGTGCGTATTCGTTTTGTGTAAAGTTATAATCTTTGAATGTTTTATTTGTAAAGTTTGCATCTTTATTGTGTTTTATGCATGCCATGCTTAGATCTAGGTTGTTTTGCAATGATTCATGCCTTTTCATATGTTTTGATGATTGTTTTATGGATCTTCAAACTTGTTTGATCATTTTTGGGCCTTGGTAAACCCTGAAAATTGCATTTTCTGTCAAATCGTGCATGCTGCATGTTGTCTAGCAACCAACGCCACAAGTAGGAGTGGCGTTGGGACCAAAAGCCAGTCTCCTGAGTGGCGTTGGGCCCTCTTGTTGTTTCTTTGGTGCTATTTTATGGGGATCGCTTGTGTACAGTAGCTTTCACATGGAATGTAGTGACAAGGTAAGCTTCTGAACGTTCTTTGGTAATTGTTTAGGTTTGTTTATGCATGAAATTGGTTAATAATTCTATTTGGCAATATTTTCTACGTCTAAAATGGTAGAAACCCTAGGATGTGTTGCTGTTTTGATGTGTTATGTGTTTATTATCACCTTTGCATGTAAATTAACCCTAATCATGGTTGGTAATTGTTAAAATTAACTCTTGTTTGTTATTAGAAGCTCACTATTGCATGTGTCTATGTAAAAGGTAGGTTATAAATGTTTGTGTTTTTATTGCCTTGTTAGAAAGAATGAAGGTTGGTATAATACTAGGAGTATTGGGTAAAGAATCATGCTTTGGAATTGATAAGTCGGATCCATGAATCTCTGGGGTCAATGCACCTTTCGTATTCTAGAGAGGAATCGGGGTGTACACCTTGTAAGACATTCCCAATGGCAGTTCGGGTGGCGACTACCACTTCAGCCCTGCAGTTGAACACACAGTGCCGCAGTTGCTAGTCATGGCTCAGGCTCTGAGGCAAAACCTCCTTGTCTGCAGGGAGGATAACCCACATTTTTAATTTCATGCTTATTTATTTTATTTCATACTTTAGACTAAATATTCTTTATTAGTGTTTTTTTATGTTTTAATTGGGGTTTTCATTTTTATTTATTTATTTAAATTTTCGTTCTTATTTTTGTATGTTAAATTATATTCATTTGTTTTCTTTTAATTTTTTAAATTAATTTTTGAAAAAAATTTATTTTTATTTACGTTAATAATAATAATAATATTATTAATAATATATTTAACTTTATTTATTGGTCTTATTGTTAATTAATATTGTTTTCTTTTGTTGATAAAGGAAATTTAATTAAGGAACATGGGCATTTATGGAATTTGGAAAATCCTTGTTGCTAAGGGAAGTATTTTCTATTACTACTTGGTTTTCTTTGTTTAATAGGTTTTCCTATTCTATTTAGGAATTTTCCTATGACTTGTGTGCCAGGTTTATTAAAATCCTACTTTG
>CANYLF013226963.1:0-14667 GCA_948193215.1 Bocquillonia castaneifolia
AGAAACCAAATCATTAAAGTGCTGGCTGTTGAATGGACGAAATCAAACGTTTTTTTTATTAACTCTTGGATATATTTTCTTCTTCCTCCCAGTCTCTTCTCTTATCCTTACTCTTCTTCTTCTTCTTTTTTTCTTTCTTCACTTTTTTTCACTTGCTTTTCATATCCTTTCTCTTAAAGTAGTTTTAGTTTTGATTTTAAAATGAATTTGAAGCCCTGATTCATCTAACACAAAACTGCTTTACCTCATCTTCTTCCTTCAACCTCTTATTCGAATTTTTGCTATAGTCTAATTTTGTGAAATTGACTTTATTAATATGTATTTGGTAGCCAAATGGCTGGTGATAAGTTTGTGCATTTTTTTTGCCTTTTAAATAGATTCTAAATGGGATTTATATAAATCAATGAAGAATTCATGTGATAATATCTATAAAAAAATCTATTGATTATTATTATTATTATTATTATTATTATTGCTTTTGCCTTTTGATGCAGTGCTTAGATCACAAAGGAAACTAATGTTGGAGGATAATATTAATACGTCTCCTCATACTCAAGTTTTTATTACTTTTTTTTTTTGCTAATTTCTCTCTTTTTACAAGCTTTAATGTAACAAAAAATGAAAATTTGATTGTAATTATAATAATAATTGTAATTGGGTTGGTTTCGTTTGATAAAGAACAATCGTAATATAATTCAATTTTTGGTTTATGGGATGATGCAGCTCTCTTCACATATCTTTGGAGACCTTCTTGATTCTATAATTGATGTTGCCTCTCCGTATAGCCTAGTTGGGACTTGATCGCAACTTAGACGAAGAGGAAGAAGAACAGAACTTAGGTTGTCCCCTCAAGGCCGTGTTCGAGTAGCTGATCCTACTGTTACCGGGGAAAAAAATAGCAAGCAAGTGGTTGACATATATATATATTTGGACAAATTCATCCGCCTGTTGCGAATGAAATTTTCCATCATCAATGTTGTTTTGGACCATACAGCAGGGAAGTTAATTTTTTTCCTAAATCATTTTATTTTATTTTCTAAAAATCATTAGCCCCTCTTTTTCTCTCTCCCATTTTATTTTATTTTATATTTTTATTGTACATCTCTAAATATTAGAAAATATATATTTGCATAAACATTCTATTAAATTCAAACTCTATCACACTTTCATTTTTACATTTTTAATTCTAATAAAATAATTCATATTAGATTATTACTTAATTACAGTTAACTATATCTCTATATAAATTAAAATTTCGATTCAATTACACTTTTTGAAACTCTTTACCTTCTTCCAATTTTAAGGTCTCATCTAAAAAATTATTCTCTTAATTCATTTACTATTTTATTTTTTGACCATCTCTTTTTAATAAATTATGCTTTGATTTGCTTAAATTTACTTATATGCTTAGTTAGCCTAAGAAGAGAAGAAAGTGAAACGAGTAGGTAAATTTTGGACCTTTGGTAAAAATGGAGCTTTGCTTTTTATGCATGTTTTTTCATTGTGAAGAACATATTTATTTTGCATGATATATATATATATATATATGTTCCTAATGCTTCAATCAAAAATCTCACATCAAATCATGATGCATACTTAAAGATTGGTTCACGGTCAAGAAAAACAAATTAAGGTACTATAAATGGCAGTCTTAAAATTTGTTTGTCGTTTCATCGGGCTCGATTAGTGGCTGAGATTGTGTTATTGATGCAAGAGCATTAGTTAATTGTCCCCAAACAGTTTCAAATTTCATGGGGATGTTTATATTGAAATAAATTTATGATTGTACTGTAACAAATGTCATAATTATGATTCATATATATAATTTATATATGTAATTTAAGCGGATTTTGCTTGGCAGAGCATTAACTCTCTTGCTCTTAACTTGACTAAAGAAGTCATTGATGTAAATTTATGATTGCCTTTTATTTTCTTTCAAATCTGATATGCCTCTTTATGTATGGTTGGACTACTGCTGTTGAACTGAATATATATGTAGTTGGAGCTAAATAGCAAAGTCAAAATTTTGAGTATATATAAATAATTAATTCATATCGCTAATTCTCATAAAAAAAATAAAAATTATATGGCTAATAGTTTACTGAATTACATAATCTTCATTGAATTAGCATGTAAATGTATAAAGCAGTAGCATTCTATGAGTCCAAAAAAGCTAAATAGGTTATTTCATTAACTATCTTTCATAGTTTATTCATTAGTTATATAGAAATACCGTGTACAAATGATCAAGAGTTAAAATAAATAAGAATTTGATTCAATACACAATCACATCCATAAAACCAACTATGTGGTATAATTTGAAGATTAAGAGAATTTAATAGTAAACTAATACCTGATTAATTCTTAGACTAGTTAATTATAAGAGCCGGACCAGCACTATTATTAATTAGTACTAGGATTTTTAACTATTTTTTTATGATGGAGGGAGTTTGTGTTAGTAAGGTAGAGAGAGTTTGAGATTTGACTGCACTCTTTTAAAGAGTATTAATATTATGATGCGGGTCTTCCAAATTGTTGTTGCACATAAGATGTTAAAATATCATCATGTGTAATTTTTTTATTAATTTCTATATATTAATTAAAAATGTATATTTTCAAGTGTAATTACAATTATATTTTTATTAATTAAATAATTATAACAAATACACGTCTTTTTCCGAGTAATTCTAACTATATTTTTAAATACATAATGTTTAAAGGCTATATACTTCGCTCTTTTAAAGAGTATTAGGAAAATGAATTTTTCTCATGTTCTTATAAATCGATACTTTTTATTGTAGTTGATTTTCATTATTTTAATACTATTTTTTTTATTATGAAGCTAATTTTTCATGGTCAAAGTAACCACAAATAATGTAAGTATTTAATTTGTAATATAGTCACGAGTGTTAATAATTTTTTTATTGAAAGTAATTTTAATTGAGTTTAATTTATGAATATATATATATAAATTATTGTTTAAGAATATTTTTTAATTAAAATTAATGAATTATAAATTATAAAT
Organism: Bocquillonia castaneifolia; assembly: GCA_948193215.1. NCBI lineage: Eukaryota > Viridiplantae > Streptophyta > Magnoliopsida > Malpighiales > Euphorbiaceae > Bocquillonia > Bocquillonia castaneifolia. Next base: position 3,026 of record CANYLF013226963.1, read on the forward strand.
TACTGTTGTTATTGTTATTAATTATTATTATTAATTATTTATTTATTGATTAATATTTTTTTGGCTTCTTACATAATGGGTAGTTGTTATGAATTTAGTATAATTTAATTTTATGGGAAAGGTTGATATTGGTGGTGTAGTAATATTTGAGTGGGAAGAGAGAGAGTCAGATCGTTGGTCCATTAATCTTAAATATTAATTTAAAAAGTTCAACCTCTAACAGACGTTATATTTTCGTGAATAGAGTGGCTTAATTGTGAAATAAAACAAAAATTTCAATTTATTTCACCCAAAAGAAAGATCAATAGGTAGCAATTTACACCTCGATATTGTTAGTGGCGTTTTTATACCTTTTCCCTACTGAAAAAATAAGAAGAAAAAATATCTTATTTGGTGTTTATGTTTTAATTACTATCTATTATGACTTAAATTTTTAAATTTTTATCAATTAACTCCTTAATTGGAAATAAAATATAAAATTACTTTATAAAATATGTATGATCTTTTTTAATAATAAAAGACATTAAATATGAAATTTTACAGTGGAAAATTTTTTTATTGATCTAATTCTATGAAAAATATAGTTTTTATATTCTATTTATAATTAAAGAGGAGGTCGGATCCAATAAAAATTAAAAATTCAGTTTTATAAATTAATTTTATAAGATTTTTTTAGATTAAGTTTAAGTTTTAAAATGCTAGAAATAAATGTAATTTATTTTTAAATAATTTTTAATTCTACAATTAAATAGATTTTTGTTCGATTTAAAATAAATTAAATTTTAACTTAAACTATTTATATATTTCTTAAATTTTTAAAAAATAATTTATTTTTTATAATTATTACACACATATATATTTGTAAATTATTAAAAATTTTATTGCTTAATTATTAGTTCTATAAATTTTTTTTTGCTAGGTGGTTCTACGAATTGTTTATATTTGTTTTTACTTTACTAGTTGTTATCGTAATTTGTGGGTTATTTCCCTTGGGATTTTTTCATAGAATAAGCTTAATATTATAGAAAAAGAAAATAATTTCTTTCATTCAATTATGTTTTTGTTATCTTCATGAAAAAATATATTGTATATATAGATTTATAAAAAAAAAAACCTTAAAAGGTAAAAAATATATGAAATTAGGAAAAAATGTTCTATTAAGATCATTATTAATATTTGTATATTTTTTAATAGGTGTAAAAGATTTTATTATATATATAAATAATTATATGTGTAATAAATAGATAGAAATAAAATGAAATTTACTGTTTAGGAACTTACGTGGTGATATATATTTTAACAACATTCATATTATACATAGTTTATGTAATAAAAATAAATTTTGTATTGGAAATTTTGTATTGAGACCGAATATATTTCTTGAGAAATTTTTACGGGAACAATCCACTTTAAATCACTTTAAAATATTTAATTCGATAAAAAATTTAAAAGAACAATGACTTTAGAGTGACTCATCTATATGGAAAAGAATAAAAGATCATCTCCAATTACTTAATAAATATTTATTCTTTTTGAAACAAGATACCACTAAATTGCAACCTTTCTTTCCTTTCAGGGTGGCTTAACATTTACAGAGGCCTAAGTGAATCATAAAATGAGGGTCTATCAATTAAAAAATTATATTAATAAATTAAAGGGAAAATTATATTATTTTGTCATCGTTATTAGTGATTTTTAATTTTAGCCACATCTTTAAATGTTAGCAATTTAGTTATTATCTTTTCATTTTGTGTCAGTTTTAATTAAAATTGACACAAAACAATAAGATATGTTCAAACTAACGAACTTAAAAAAATATATACTTCCTTTCACTTGTTGGATGATTCCGGTTGCTTCCAACGATTTCCTTCCAAATCTTGATTTCCTAAAGCAGTTAATTAAAACATGCTAATAATAAATTTATCATCAACACAACACACTATATTTAATGCTCTAATACCCAAAAGAACACCACCTCTATGATAAATATTCCATCTAACCATACGATTTTCATTACTACACTTAAATACATATTTCCTTAACAAACCTCAACTCTCAACTTCAATAATAAATCAATTTTGATAAATTAAAAACTAATTAAGAAAAGCTTATCAATTAATAAGACTTCCCCTAGGTTCTTCACCTTTCTAAGCTCTTCTTCCTTATTTTCTTTACAACAACTCGCTCAACTAAATCTCTACAAAACCATTGAATCAAAAAAAAATCTCTACACAACGCATTATCTAACTCCAATAAATATTCTTTTAAATATTAAATTTTCATTTTTTATTAGTAAAATTTAAATTACTATTTGAGGGTTAAAAAATCACTTTAAGCTATTCAATCAAAATTCGACACCACACACATATAAAAGATACTTTATCATGAACTGTATTTTATTAAGATATTGGAGAAAACTTAAAAGAAAAACTTTATCTATTGGAATTTTAAAAATCTATCGCCATGAAACATCCAAACCCTAGCCGTCACCAATCCCAACACCACCTAAAAAACCCTGCCGACCACTTCCAAACACCACAACTATGACCAAAATCCACCCTCTACTCCAGACCCTAACCCAAATGTTATCTACTTCATTGGTTACCCACCAGGTTAAACTATGGAAGACATTCATAAGGTCTTCATCCATCATGGTGCTCATGGAATTATCAGTTTGGCAAGAAAACAGATAGCTAGGAATCAATGCTTTGGATTCTTACGTGTGCATTAAGACTTGTTTATGGACGGAGTTATAAGGAAGATCAATCAGATCATTATAGGATCATCACGATTGAGAGCTTACAAGGCACATTATCTCCTCAATTCTACTGCATCCCTTAGGGCTTCACCGAGAGTTTCCATAAACAACCCACCAGTTAGCGTTAAGCCTCCTCCTCCTCCTAAAAAGCCAATAATCAGGGATGATAGGACTTACGCTTCTATTGTTTTTGTTTTAAAGGATGACTCAATGTCTTCTTTCACTTATGAATGACACCTGCTACACCAACCTGGTTGTCGAGTACATGTATTCTTATGTTACGAGACATTCAGAACATTATTTGTTTCAATAAGATTATTACTAAGATCTGAAGTATGAAAGCCTTTCTTTCCTTGGGCGTCCCAAGTTGCTAATTACATTTTTTAACGTTGAAGAACTGAACTCTTTCATGAAAACAGATAGTTTCTACCTTAATGCGTTTCTTTTGGATGTTCTGCCTATGGAAAATAATTTCACTCCCAATGAACGTCTCACTTGGGTTGACTTCTTTGGTATTCCACTTCGGTTGCCAATCTTGTAACGTTCATAGTTGGAAACTTTGGCACTCTTGTGTCCATTAACTGTGACTTCAGAGATCAAGATAGGCTTAATGTTGTTTCTTGTTGCCTCTCTATTTCGGGTAGTCCTATACAAAAGAGATATAAGGTTGTGATAGGATCTGAATTGTTTGTCATTCATGCATATAAGACTAATTCGCCCGTTGCTTTTGCTGAGGAATTGGATGATATTTCACTGATGGTTCTAAAGACATTTCCAAGGATAATTCCTCATCACCGATTGGAACAGCTATTCCCACCAAGGTTGTTAAACTCGCTTTTCTACCGTAGAGTCGATAAAGGGACCATAAAATCAGATCGTAAAATCAAACCATAAAATCGTAAGATTTTACAAACTATATATTTAAGAGGAATAAATATTTATCAGCAATGACATATGTTTAATATTTATATAAAAACACTTAATTAGTCATATTGGAGTTATTTTAAATATATCAAAAGAATTTAACAATCAAAAAATAAAATTTTTAATTAAAAATCAATAATAACAATAATATCATCTAATAATAAAAATGCAAAGCATTTAATTTTTACATAAAAACTAAGGTAATACAAATAAATATTTATTTTAATATGATTGCTAAAAAGTGTTATCTTTTTTATTAATTAGCTATAAAAATATTGTTATTATTATTCTTATTTATTAATTCTATTTAAAGTTTATAATTTTTAATTAAAATATTTATTTATGTCATTTTATAATAAAAGTATATGATATTTCAAATAAAAAATTATTGAATTCAATTTAAAAAATTTTAAATTCTAAAAAATGTGTAATTTACAATTCTACCTCTGTTTTACGACTTTACTTCCGATTCTATGACTTTATCACTCTGATTTTACGATTCTACTTCGCTTTTATAAGAATTTGATTTTTCATACGAGTTACCACATTTAGTGAGAAAAAAATCGTAAACAAATTCGTTCAAGTTGACTCACGATTTTGACAACAATGATTCCCGCTCTCCCCAATGACACTGAATCTCCTCTTGAAAAGAACTCTCCCATTGATCGAGACCTCTCCTAAAATCCTGCAAGCTACCAACATCCTTGAGGGGCCTTCTCTGAAAGAGAATTGGTTAGTTTTTTTATGTTAATACTGATAAAAACAAGAAAGAACAAAACCAGGGTTGTTAAAGAGAAAGGTGTCTTGGTTTCTCCTCATACGTCTGTAAATCTTTCTACTTCCTTCACTTCCAAGGATTTAGCAGGCCATTATGAACTGTTAAAAAACAAACCAGTTGTGAGCAAAGAGGACTTGATTTTAGCTGAAGCTAACAAGACCTGGAAGGTGGGACATGCTCTTTAACTCTTTAGCCGAGAAAATAAGAGTTCCATTATGGAAGAGCTTAAGGACACTATTCAGGCCAATTGAATGGTTGTCACCCTCAAGGTTTTCTGTTATTTTATGGATTTTAAAGCCCTTTTTTGGAATTATCGAGGAGGCATTCAAAATGCCGGTAAACAGAAATTTATTCGTGATCTTGTTCTTTCTAATTCTTTGCCTTTCTTAGCTCTAGTTGAAACTAAGGAGGACTGCTTTTGGAACCATACAGATTTTGATGTAGCCTTTTCCACTTCTATAGGCAGCTCGAGGGGGAATCTTGGTTTCTTGGAACTCAAACCTATTAATATGGTTTTGTGTTTCTTTAGGTTTTCATTGGATGTTGATGTCCATCTCAGGATAGCATATTAATTTATATGTGCTTGTGGTCTACGCTCTTAATCTTGAGGAAGAACATGAATTACTATGGGCTCATCTTTTGTCGATTATTCAGGGCTTGGACAATCTTATGGTCCTAGGTGATTTTAATGAGGTCCTTCATCCTGAGGATCGGTCTGACGGCACTTAGTCTCCCTCCATTCTTTGTTTCAAGAATTTTATCAAGGCTGAGCTCTTGAACATCCCTTTGGTCAGGTCTTCTTTCACATGGAGGAACTATATTTCTTCATCCTGGATTGATAGATGTTTGGTCTCCAAGGAGTTGAGTACATACTAGCCTTTTCAGTCTCTGTATGCTATCAAAAGTACTTTATCTGATCATCACGCATTACTCTACAAATTAACAAGGTTGACAACATTTAGGGAAATAAACCATTTCGCTTAATAAATGAATGGTGGGAGGATAAAAGGTTCGAGCCTTTTCTAGCTGAATCTTGGGCAGATATTTCGGTTTCCAATCATGATTCGGGTTTTCACTAGAAACTCAAACATCATCAAATCCATGGTTAGAGAATTCTACTCCTTTTTTGATTACTCTCTAGATGGTCTTTCTTTCAAATAGGAGCATTCTCTTTGGCATGATTCTCTCTGTGAGATTTTTAAGGAAGAAGAGGTTCTAGCTTCTCTTAAGTCCTGTGCACTAGACAAGGCACTAGGCCCGGATGGGTTTAACTCTTTTTTTATAGGAAGGCTTGGGATATTATGAAGAATGATTTTATGTGTACTTTTTCTCATTTTCATAATACAGGGTAGCTTCCAAAGGCTCCCAATAGCTTATTCATAGTCCTAATCGTGAAAGTTCAAGGGTCCACTTCCATCAATGATTTTCACCCGATCTGCTTGATAAATAGAGTTTGCAAAATTTTATCCAAAACCATGTCTCACAGGTTAAGGAATGTGCTCCCAGACATCATTTTGGCTTCTCAATTTGCTTTCATCAAAGGGAGGATCATCCATGAATGTGCCTTTATTGCTTCAGAAATTGCTCACAGTGTTCGATCAGACATGCTTCCTTCTTTTCTATTGAACTTAGATTTTAAGAAGGCTTTTGACAACATTTCTTGGAGGTATCTTTTCTCAGTTACGTCTGCTATGAATTTCCCTTCTAAGTGGATTAATTGGATCCAAAATTGTTTGTGTGACTCCACCATATCCTTTCTGCTTAATGGTTGTTCTACTGATCCTATTTCTATCGTTTGAGGGGTAAAACAAGGGGACCCTTTATCCCCTTTCTTATTTATTATTGCCATCGAAGGGTTGAAATGTCTCTTTGATAAAGCTACAGAGATCTGGTTGATTAATGGAATTTAGATACATTCGAATGGTCCTATGGTTTCTCTACTTCAATTCACTGATGATTCCCTATGTATAATTCCAGCAGACATAGATGTGCTTCTCAATGTAGTCTGAATTCTGAGGCATTTCTAGTTAATTTTGGGCCTTTCAATAAACTTTAGTAAAAGTTCATTGATAGATCTGGGGGTATCCGATGAGTTCATTCTTCACCGTGCTTTTTTACTTAATTGTAAAGGAGAGAAAATGCCATATACTCACCTCGGGTTACCCTTAACATAGAAAACTCTTACAGTTGGAGCATGAAACCAATTGGTGGCTAACTTCTCTAACAAGATGGCTCTTTAGAAAGGAAGTTCTCTTTCATATGCTGGCAGACTCACACTCATTAAATCAGATCTGGGAAGCCTGCCAATTTACATGCTATCCATGTTTGTCGTGCTGAGCACTGTCATTAAGCAAGTGGAAGGTTGTATTCGTTGCTTTCTTTGGAAGGGCACACCTTCTGGTAGAGCTTTCTGTAAGGTCTGGTGGGAAGATGTTATCTTGCTAATAGAGAAGGGCGGTCTTGGAATCTGTCCATTGGTTGTCCAGAACGCAAGCTTGTTGATGAAATGGTGTTGGAAGTTAAAGGGTTGATAGAGATAATTCCTTTTGGCGATCCATTTATGCCTCAAACTTTGAATCTATAGGTTGGGAAAGCTTGAGATCAGCCCTAAATACTGCTCTTTCCCCTATCTGGAGAGGGATTCGAAAGTTGTGTTAGTTGAATGAAAAGAATTGGTCCATTTTTTCAGATAATATTGGATTCAGGTTGGGCAATGGCAAGTCTATTTTTCTATGGGATGATTGTTGGATTGGCCCTTTCTCTATTACCATTCGATTTCCAAGCCTCTATTCTCTAGCTTCCAATCGCTGCACTTCAGTTTATGAAGGTATTCCCTAGATTCAAGCTCACGATGGCAAACTTGCTTGGTCTCAAAGACTTAGAATCTCAGAGGTGCAGCTGCTAGACAAACTTCAGTCTTTTTTTATGTCAATTACCTTGTGCGAAGATGAAAATGAGAGGTTATTATGGAAGCGGGACAAGGGTGAAACTTATACATCTCAGTCTTGGACAGTAGCTTATTTTGATAGTTGCCCAGATCATGTAAATCAAGATTTGCTTTCTTCACTTTTGAAGATCTGTATGCTTTCAAAAGTTAGATTCTTCACATTGATTTGCTTCCATGAAAGCCTTTCAACGCGACATTTTTTGCACCTTGTCATGTCCTTACTGTGTCTGAATCGGTTTGTTCTCTTTGTGATTTACTTGAAACACAGTCCCATATCATTCTTTATTGCAGCTTTGATAGAGACTTAAGGATGGGTGCCTTGAGGTGGGCGGGGTTCAAATGTGTTATACCACTTAACCTTTTGGATTTTTACCGTCAATGGTTGGGAATGATTCAAGGTGAACAACATCGTATTCAATTCTAGAAGACTTTGTGGCTTCTACTATTTGGGAAATTTGGAAATATCGTAACTGAGTTGTCTTCAAGCATGATAGGAGTCATGATGATCTATTGTATAGAGCTATCTATTTGCTGTATTTCTAGTCAAGCTTAAATTCTCTTTTGTACATTCTGCCACTGATGTTGTTCATTGCCCTGAAACTTTCTTGTTTTAGTTACCTTGGCCATTCGGCCTTTTAATAAAACAGACACCACTTATCAAAAAAAAATCTATTGGAATTTTATTAGTATATACCAAACATCTACCAACCTAATAAAAATAATTAATAATGAAAAATTATTTTGATAAAAAACAAGTTTATAGGTTTTAGCCGGTATTATTTTGATAAAAAACATTTCGAGTTTTAGCAAGAGAGTTAGGCACAAAGTTGCATGCTCCATTGCTTCAAGATCAGGAACCATCTTTTAGTTCTTATCGAAGGAGTGAAAGAAATATATGGTGCTTGGCATGGAGGAGATTATCAAACAATTTGTGAGTTTTCTAATTGAAATCTCATAAGATGAATGACCGGTTTTGTTCGGGTTTGTTTTATCAGTTTCACCTATGAGCTTTTATTTGTAATATATTTTCATGTAATTCAATAAATGTGTTTAATTGTTAATTTAAATAATTTAAGAGTTAAATAGATTGTAAATAAAAATTATAAGTGAAATAGGTTATATATGAAATTTTATAAGTGACATAGTTTACGAATAAAAAGTTCATAAGTGAAATAAACAAGCACAAAAACTCATATGTATCAAGAGTCAAAACATAAAAGTTTATAAGTGAAATTATATATTTAACTAATTTCAAACAACTAATTTAACCAATCCTACATAATATAATGTAATGTAATATAATTTGTTATAGAATAATTAATTTAATAATAATGTTATGTAGATCAAATTCATTTAAATCAATAGGAAAGGTGAAATGATAGTCTCAAACTTTTAAAAGGTATTGAAAATTGTTATTTTTAAATGTTTTTATCTTAAGAAGTCGTGCTTAAAAACGATTTATAATTATAATTCCATTTGATTTGAATCAATTTACTCCCCTAATCATTTCTCTTAATTTAAATATAAAATAATAAAATATATTTTTATATCTAATTATATTTGTTATGCACATATTTCAATGCTTACTATTATAAAAACAAAAAATTATAAAAGAGTATTCATATTTAACTCTTATATATTTAGTATGACCTATAATAAAATATTTTAATATAAAATTCTGAGACCGTGGTAATTATTTGAATTGATTTGAGTAATTTTACTTGCTTTTTGAATAAAACCATATTGAACCACGAATATCTCTAGCCATTTTATTTTGATGAAATTCAACACCGTGTAGGACATTGATTTTCTCAAAATAAAAATAAACAGTATTGCTTTTTAACATTATTTATTTTAAAAGTATTTTTTTACTTTAATACGATTTGTTATTTATTAGAGTAGGCATTCATGGTTTAACCATAAAAAGAACTATACAACCTTAAAAACACATTGAGAAAGATAAACATATATATATTATGCAATTTTTTTAATAATTTGGTAAGAGTAGGTTCCAAACTTGAGATTTTTTTACTCCTATTCACATGAATAGTACCAGTTCACCCAAGGTGGATTGGTAAATATATGTCATGCATACTTTTTATATAAAATATCTATAATTTTTTTGTCCATAAAATTATGTTAGGTTCTTTTTTAAATATTATATTATATTATATTATATATACGTATTGATTTATATAAAAACATATATATCATTATTGGTTTATTGAGGGGTTTTATACATTGATTCTAACTCATTAATCATAAATTTGAAATGCTGTATATAAACTTAAACTCAAATTAATGAGTCTATTAATCATTAAATACAATTTTGATTTTTCAAATGTGATTTGATTAATCGTACTTATTTTCTACCCACCCCAATTATTTATTGTTTATTCGCATTTAAAAAAATTATTTTTAATTTAGCGAAAATAATACATTTTTTCACTTTTTAATATCAGTTTTTTTAATTAAATGTTGGTTTATAAATTTTATAAAGTATTATATTTTTCTAATTATAGAAGGTTAGGAGATGATAAGTTAGAATGCAGTTTTCTTAAAAATATGAATGCATAAAAATTAATTTTATTTTCATTCTATCTCCATTTTAAATTAATAGACAATATTATTTTCACAATTAAAAATTTAATTCAATACCAGTGAAGGTTGGTATAGATATCAAAGTCCCTTTGATTTCAATGAGAGGTCTCGAGTTTGAGTCTCGCCTTTGCTGGGAGAGGGCAAGGGGTCCAAATAGACACATCTGGGCACCGGCTCTCTCGCTGTAGATTAGTCTGGCTGGAAAGGACTTGGGACCCATTGCAGGTAATACCTAGCAAAAAAAATCAATATTAAACTTCAGTTAATTTTTTTAATTATATATAGATTTAAATTTTTTTTATCACTAATGATTATAAAAATAATAAAATTTATTTAATTGAAGCAAAATAAAAGTTCTAAAAATTTAGGATATATAAAATACAAACTTACTATAAAAACAGAGCAAATATTTTTTTAATAATGTTTGCTGAAGTAATTGAGCCAATTGTTGATTACTAAAAAGTCTTTTGTGAAAAAAAAAAAAGTGATATCGATCGATAGAGTATTTGTCATAACTATAGATCACCTCTAAAACCATGTACATATATGTATGAATTGAGCTAAAAATTTTAATAGAAAGAAAGGGATTTTAACTGCAGAAATAAATTTAGTTTTAGTTTTATTTTTAAAATAAATAATAAAATATAAAGGAAAAAAATAAAATGTATTTTTTTTGAAATAATTATATATAAATCAGTTTTTTTTTTCAAAAAGAAGAAGAAGAAGAAGAAGTTGCTGCATGCACTTGCACTTCTGGTCTGTTGAAATAAAGCAAGAATGGCAAAGTTTATCTCTCTGCTGCAGTACAGATAAAAGAAAAGTTGCTCCTTCTATCTAGCTAGCTCTCAAAGAAAACAAAAGAAACAAACCCAACAAGTCTACTTGTTGAAACAAATAGAGATAGATACATAAATATACTCTACTCTACTCTGGCCAACTGGTACTGAAAGGGGCATTAATTAAGTTAAGTAAATGCAGAACAGCATCAGCATCGATCATTAATACCCTTTATGTCAATAAAAATTCTCAGCAATTTGGAGAATCGAGCTAGCATTGGTTACACAATCAGGAAGGAATTGTTCAATAATGTCTCACCAGCATTATGATCTCCTACTGCCTGAAGACCATTATTGTTACATTATGGCCTCCGCAGAGCAGTGAACCCCTTCCGTTGTAGCATCTAGAAAAAAGCAGCCAAAGTCTGCAGAGGCAAGGCTCTATGACATCTCATCAGCATCTGCATCGGTGGAAGCAAGAAGAAGAGAAAGATGCTGCTGCAATATATACCACCACAAATAGCAGAAACACAAAATTTTAAAACAGCTGTTGCTAAAACAGCTGCTTCTTCGGTTGCCATCTGAGCAATTGCATAACGCTTTTCCTCGGAACTGCAATTTAAAACTCTGAAAACAAGTCCCTTAATCTTTGAGCAGTGTAATCCTGACCACCCTTTTCCCAAGAAACCTTAAGCATCTTCTCCCTATCAACTCTCCAACCACCCTCCTCCTCCTTAGCCATAGCCAGAGCCACTCCTGTCGTCGACTCATCTCTCTTAACACTAACACCAACACCACAAGCACCCATCCTTCTTCTATTCCCGTGCATAGCACGAATCCTATCAATTTCTTCCTTAA
>CANYLF013228310.1:0-10122 GCA_948193215.1 Bocquillonia castaneifolia
AACTACAAGTTGATCTTTGGGTGTTAAATCTGAATTAAGGGTAAGGGTGCGTTCTATAGGGATGTGATCTTGTCTATTCGGTTTATTCCTTTCATCAATAAGGGTTTGAACGTATCCTTTGAATTCAGGTTCGTATCATTAAAGAGAGAGGCAATAGCTTTAGGGCACAGGGAAGCGCTCGTTCTTGCTGTGAGTTAATTGCATATTTATGTTTTGCACTTAGAATTTCATTCATTTCATTCCATTAATGTTTTTTATCATAATTATTTAATATCAATTTATGAATTATTATTGTTAGTATATATTTATTAAATTATAAATATATTTAAGTTATATATATATTTTTTTTTCTATATATCATACATATGTATATTATGATGTTGTTATGTTGTAATATGATTGTAATGTGCTGGACGGAGGATAGTTGTGGGACGAGCTACCTGGTGGGTGTCACCAGGCTGTGTGCACATAGGAGTCAGGTATGTATTATGATTATGATGATAAGGACGGGGCTTGCTCGGTGTAGTGCTCGAGCGCCGATCCTTGATTTATTATTTGATTGTTATAACTGTGGCTTGCTCAGTGTAGTGCTCAGGCGGCAGTTATAGCAATGTCTTGGGCTTGCTCGGTGTAGTGCTCGGGCGCCAGACGAACAGTGGATTAAGAGAAATGTTATTGGATTAAGAGAGCCTGTATGGCTTTGGGGTAGAGGGTTATCAGGTGTTCTACCTCGATCCTCCTTCCTTTGTGATTTGTTGTTGCATTTCACTTGCCTGCTTTTGTGTGTGTGTGTGTGTGTGTGTGTGTATCTATATATTGTGATAGCCTGTGTTAGGCTGCATTTCATAAATATGCTATTAATTCACTCAATGAGGTCTGACTCCCCTCAAATTTATTTTTTTCAGGATTCTCCTTAGACCTCTGTCAGAAAGTCTCTTCGTCGGTCTTCTTCTTCACCGGCTATTTTGAATACATCTTAGTACTATTATTCGGATGTATGAACTCTAGTGTTGTAGTAGCGCCTTTATGTCAAGATGATCAATCTATATTTTATTTGGACATGTATAATAATAATAATAATAATTATTATTATTATTATTATTATTATTATTATTATTATTATTATTATTATTATTATTATTATTATTATTATTATTACGGTTGGTATGCCACCTATGGTTATTTTGTGGTATACGGATGATTTGTATTATTGAATGATTGTAGCCCAGTGAGGCTCCAGCTGGTACGCTGGTTATATTATGCTATTAGATAGTTGTTATGATCTATATATGTGTTTGGTCATTAGCAGGTTGATATTATTTTGTGAAACCAGAATATACAATTATGGTATATTATGTTATTTATGATGTTTATCAGGTCTCAGGCTAGCCACGGGTTCCAGTAGCATATAACTTTCCTGTTCCCTAGCGCCGATCACGTAACCCGGGTTTGGGTCGTGACAACATGTGTTGCAGGTCATGTTGGCCTAAACACACTTGAAAACTCATCTTTTTCAATTCAATTTTGCACAAACTTAACATAAGTTCTAAGCAAACATTAGGCAACTTTAAAACACATTTCTAACATCATTTAGACATACCAATTGAATAATATTCAATCCATAGATGCTCAAAACATACCAACCTTCATTTTACATAATCAACACAAGGTTCCAACATATTAATTACAACCTAAACCTAGTTTAAAACATATTCTCAAATATATATACAATCCAAGCTCACACATCAACATATGCACACTTTGATTCCCAAAATGGCTCATGCTTGTGTTAACTACTCCGGCCCAACTGATTATGCCATTGATGCAAAAATGGAGCAAATGCACGGCTTAGGCTATCAACTCTCTTTCAAACATGTGGAAAAATTGCCAAAGGTTGAGCTGGCGACTCAATAAGCATTTAATCAATTAAACCAAGAATACATTAAGCCAAAATTACAAAACATACAATTATCACATAAGTCACACAATGAATATACAATCGGAATCAATTCCAACCATCAATCACATTCAAAATTCCACCAAAGCAATTCTCAACCAATTCAGCATCTCAAACCATCAACCACTTTCCAATTCACATCAATGCTCATCAAATTAGGATCGGATGACTTAACCTCACATTTCCTCACATTTCCTTTCATTTCCTCACACAATTTCACATTTAAGTGGCCACCGATGAAACTATTCGCCCGGCTCAATCTCGCCATCTCACACATACGGGTAGCCATCCGCCTGGCTCAGCTTTCCTGATCACACACATATCACATCTCATGAGTTATCCTTTCCCCATTCACAATTACAATCACAATCACAATCACAATCACAACCACAAACACAACCAATTATCATCATAATTCATCACAATTAACATCACAATTCTCATTACAACCCATCACAATCCTCATCTCAACCAATAACTCATCAAAACACAATCTCACAATTCGACATCATCTCATCTAATTTACCATTTCACAGTACAACCAATATCACACCATCAACATTTCAAACAACATCTCAACCAATTACACAAATACACAATTCAACCTAAAACATAGCAATTAAGTAAACATAATAATTTCAACTTAATTTACACAAAGTTTAATCAATTAAATACTTGCAAAACATGTAGAATACCAAATTAAGCCTGCTAGCCTCCTTTCTCAAACTCCTTGGTTTTGGAACTCCCCTAAACACAATAATCCATCCAAACAAGCAATTCAATACAATTACTACTCAATAATCTCTTCCAAATACATTAATTACATATTCATGCAATTCTAATCAAAACCCCCAAAATTATCTAAAACCCACAAAATTATCTAAAACCCTAACATAATAAAACTACCATAATTAAATAATTACTCAACTTAATTATCTTCTAAGCCTCAATTAATTTTTTTACTATTTAGAATCTCCCATCTTTTTTTTTTTTTGTCTTCTCTTCTCAAAAGCTTTAAGAACCATTAATGGGGTTTTTTTTGTGTAAAGAAAGGAAAATAAAAAGAATAATGAAAGAAGAAGATGGTGGGTTGAGTGTAGAGATTCTCCACTCGTAAATTATTATTATTAATTAATTAATTAATTAATTTGCCTCCTTTCAATCTCCCTTATTGCCACTTGTCCCCTTTTTTTTTAATTAAGACACTTTTCCCCTACCCATCACCCTTCTTCACTTGCCACATGTCACCAAACTTCCTTCTCCCATACAACCCTCAAATAAAATACTACTACCAATTAATCATTAATTCTTATTTCTATTGCAATTAGCTCCCCCAATTTTTCTTACAATCTAGTCCCTCAACTAATCCCAACTTTCTTAAACCTTATTACACACAATATATCCTACCATATATTATTATGCAATGCATTACATATTATTATGATGCCAATAACATACTTAATGATATGATTTATAATATATGAATGCATAATTAATTATTATTTAATTATGGGGCCGCGAAAATTCTCCCCCACTTAGAAAATTTTATCCCTGAAATTCATTACTCACCACTAACATATGAAGCAAATATGGATACTTAACTCTCATATGCTTCTCCTCTTCCAAGTTGCTTCTCAATTTCCTGACTTATTTGTTTAATATCCCAACCGGTTCTTCAACATAGGTAAGTTTTTCTGACTCTTCAATTTCAGATATCTTGATAATAACTTGAATCTGAACATTATCTTTGAAGAATAGAAATATAGAAAATATTATTTACCTGAACTAACTTTGGAGATAATGCAAGTCTGTAAACTATTAGCCCTATCCACTCCACAATTTCACATGGCCCAATGTAATAAGAATTCAACTTACACTTTTTTTTTCAATTCAGAGAATACCCTCACCATGATGTTATTATCAAAAAGGCGTTATCTTCAACTTCGTACCCAATCTCCCTTCTACGTTTGTTTACATCACTTTTCTGTCTATCCCGTGCGCCTTAATACACCATTTTGCAACTCATAGTTTATCTACTGTTTCTTGAATATTTTTAGGATCTTTCAATTGTCTCAATCCTTATACATCCCAATACACTAGACTTCTACATTTTCTTCCCATATAAAGCTTCATAAGTGACATATCAAAATGAGAATGAAAACCGTTATGGTAAGCAAATTCATAAGTGATACTTGTTCATCCCAATTTCCATTGTACTCTAATGCATAACTCATAGCATATCTCAAAAATCTAAATAGTTCTCTCAATTAGTCCATCCGTCTATGGTTGAAATACCGTACTAAAATGCAATATAATCTTCTTCATAGTATACAAATTCTTCCAGAAATGAGAAGTAAACTAAAGATCTTTCATCAAGATAAATAAATATGTCATCCCATGTAATCTTACTCTTCGTATACATTTTGCTAGTTATCAAGTGAATCTCCTTGTTGCATAAGTAGAAAGACTAGCTAACTAATCAATTCATCAACTATAACTCATATCACATCATGTTCTCTAAAGTACGAAACAATCTGATGGTGAAATCCATGTTAACCTTATTAGTTCTGTTCCAAAACAGATAATAATTGAATTTTTTTTCCCGCAAGAGCCTGATATTGTGTCATCATTTATTGACAGAATAAATAATTAACCATACCCTCCATCATCTCATTCTTCACTCTCGGCTATCAATAATGAATCTTTAATTTGCATTACATTTTAGTACTTCCATGTTGCTTAGTATAAGGAGAATTGTGACCTTTTTACAAAATAAAATTTTCTTCTTCAACTCTTCAATATTCGGTACATACACTCTAAGCTTCATTACCCATACCCCACAATCACTTGCTGCCAACTTGCAAGATTTTCTAACCTGCGATTTCTTCTTCATTTTCTGTAAATAAAAATCTTGACTTTGAGGCTCCATGAATTTATAAAATAACTAGGATTTAGTTGCCATTATGACCATCAACTCTCTGTTATTAATAGAAAAGTTTATGTTTATAGCTCAGGTATCAGCAAATAATTTAGATGATAAGTAATCATACTCGTCACATCCTCCATAGTCTTCCTACCCCATGCTTCTGTTACTACATTTTCCCTTTTCCGAGTGATAATCTATAGCACACCATAGTCTTTCAATATCTCCCTTCACCTCCATTGTCTAAGGTTCAACTATTTTTAAATAAAAAATATATTTTAAGCTTTCACAATTCATCATCAAAAGAATATCTCCATGTCTTCAAGGCATGTACATTTGTTGTTATTTCAAGATCACGTACAAAATAATTTGATTCATGAAACCATAACTATCAGAATACATTAACAATATCCCTACCATTCTGCATCATCATAGATCCCAAAGTACTCAGAGAAGCATCTGTAAATACTGCAGATCCCCGTCTTGCATATGTAATACTAACACTGGTATAGAAATAAGTCTGTGCTTCAATTCTTCAAAACTTACCTGGCATACATTACACTACTGGAAGGAAACTTACTTCTTCAATAGATTAATTAATGGTTTTACATTTATAAAGAAGTCTTCCACGAATTTCCTATAACAACTTGTTAATCCCAGATGACTATGAACTTTTGACATATATATTCTTTGGAGGTTCGCACACTATTATAGTTTCCACCTTGAATGATTTAGTTGTACTCCATGTTTAGTCACAATATAGCCACATGATACAATTCTACCCATCTAAAATTCACATTTATTGGACTTACATAAACTATTTCTCCCTTTAATGTCTGTAAAATGATTCTCAATGCTACTCATGCTCTTCTCAGCTACTTGAATATATCAGAACATCATCAATAAACATAATTATAAACTGATCAAGGTAAATCTTAAAGATACTATGCATCAATGTCGTGAATGTAAGCATCATAATAAATTTCAAGTGCCCGTACTGTGCAATGATACTTATTTATTATTTATTCAAACAAGTGTCCCTTTTACTCATAACTGTTAATACCCTGATCTCATGTCTTCCTTCAAAAACACTGCTACTTTTCTCAATTACTCCAGCAAATCATCGATTCAAGACAATGGATATTCGTTCCTCACAATGATCTAATTCAATTGTCTGTATTCCAAACACAGTCGCATACTTCCATCTTTCTTCTTTACATACAAATCGATGCTCCTCATGGTTAATAATTAGCATAATGACCCATGATCAAGTGACTCTTCCAACTAATTCTTCAAGTTCTTTGATTCTACCTGGTACACTTCTATAAAGTGTAATAGAAATTAATGCAATCCAGTACCAATTCATTCCCAAGATCTAATGTAGGTAACCCTAATAACTCTTTTGAAAATTCATCTGAAAATTCTTTGACATTTGGTATATTCATTAAGTCTGAACAAACCATTGTTGTGCCTATCTCATTGACAAAATAAGTATCACACCCTGCCTTAATCATCTAAAATGTTGTCACTGTAGAAATCAAACAACTTGCCCCCCCCCCCCTTGTAAAAACTATCTTCATCTTCTCATCTATCTCCATGCTAACTTCTTTAGTTTAACATTCCAATCAATCCATTTCCAATATCACACCATAACCCCCAAGATTAATTAACACCAAATCTACATCTAATACCACACCATTTACCATAATAAGACATGTTCTCACAACCAAAATTCACAATTATATCTCCTCTAATAGAAATAGGATCATATACATCACACCGCAATAGCTTCTATACTATCATGTTCATGCTATGTAAATCACATGATATAAATGATTCTGTAATTTTAAGTTCAATCAACATATATCATAACCAATTATCACACATCAATTTACTCATGTTCACAAAAAATGTTAACCAATAAAATTCTTATTATCATAATCAATACAACGTAAGCATTACAATGACTAAATACCACACTTTTACTAACAACTTGTTTCTATCACATCCATATATTGCTTATAAACTTTCATACATACTCATGTCATTTATTATGATTAACTCCATACTAATGACTTAACCATTAAACTCACATAAGAATAAAGGTATTTATCTCAATCAATACATATATATCTCAACTATGCATGCGATAATAACACTTATTAACATCGCCAATTTATGTACTCATAATTAACATCACTCAATAGTCAATTCACTTATTAAAAATTTCATAAAATCAATACATTTCATTCACAATGCATATAACTTACCACACACATTTTAATTCACGCATAAATTATAATCACATTTATCGCAATCTTTATCTCAATACTGTCTTACTGTTACATGAATACACGCACATAAATTTCCATATATAGTATTGCTTTATCACAATTAGTAAAGATACTTATCTGTTAGCCATTTAGCTACCACCTTTTTTTAACTCCATTCTCACTTATTTGCCTTCCATTCATCGATCTACGTATTCTACTAACAAATTACATAACACATATCCACACACATATTCTTGCAATTACACTTGTTATATTATATATATCGACTCATATGAACCTATTGGGCCATTGGAGTGTTCATCCACGCCTATATGATTAACAAAATGTACTGCAATGAATGCTTATGCACAATTACTATATGCTTGCATGATGTGCTCTTAATCCCCTTTATCCCCATTACTTTATTCACATAATCATATTACACATCACAAACACACTAGCATCTTTAATTCACATTGCACTCCTTTGCTTCACGCATTCACATATCACATTACTCTTCCCTGCCTCATGCATTCTCATATCACATTACACATCCCTTGCCTCATGTGTTCACATATCACATCTACACTTTTTCAATTGCATAGCACAATCATAAATTCACCTTTCAATACATAACGTATTTACATTCATGCATAATCACACCTTTTACATGTCCCAATAGGTCTAATCCCTGCTCTGATACCAAAATAAAATGTAACACCCAATAATTGAATATACATTTAATACTAATTAAGTACAAAAAGAGTATATTTGAAATTTAAATAAAAAGTATGTTAATTATTCATTTTAGAATGAAATAGAGTTCAAAACATCATTAATATATGTTTAAGACATAAATCGAAGGGGTTTAAAGCCAAAAATTTGAGTTTAAATCTTTAAAATAGTGGGTAACACAGGCTGCAACATGGGCTAGTTTGGTCGTGTTGCAGGCCATGTTGGTTGCTGCCTCCTACAACACTGGCATGACATGGGCTGGTCAACCCGTGTTGCAGGTCATATTGGCCTAAAAACACTTGAAAACTCATCTTTTCCAATTCAAATTTTGCACAAACTTAACATAAGTTCTAAGCAAACATTAGGCAACTTTAAAACACATTTCTAGCATCATTTGGACATACCAATTGAATAATATTCAATCCATAGATCCTCAAAACATAACAACCTTCATTTTACATAATCAACACAAGGTTCCAACATATTAATTACAACCTAGACCTAGTTTAAAACATATTCTCAAATATATATACATTCCAAGCTCACATATCAACATATACACACTTTGATTCCCAAAATGCCCCATGCTTGTGTTAACTCTTCCGGCCCACCTGATTATGCCGTTGATGAAAAAATGGAACAAATGCACGGCTTAGGCTATCAACTATCTTTCAAACCTGGGGAAAAATTACCAAGGGGTGAGTTGGCAACTCAATGAGCATTTAATCAACTAAACCAAGAATACATTAAGCCAAAATTACAAAACATACAATTATCACATAAGTCACACAATGAATATACAATTGGAATCAATTCCAATCATCAATCACATTCAAAATTCCACCAAAGCAATTCTCAACCAATTCAACATCTCAAACCATCAACCACTTTCCAATTCACATCAATGCTCATCAAATTAGGATCGGATGACTCAACCTCACATTTCCTATCATTTCCTCACATAATTTCACATTTAGGTGGCCACCGACGAGACTATTCGCCTGGCTCAGTCTCGTCATCTCACACATACGGGTAGCTATCCGCCCGGCTCAGCTTTCTCGATCACACGCATATCACATCTGATGAGTCATCCTTTTTCCCATTCACAATTACAATCACAATCACAATCACAACCAATTATCATCATAATTCATCACAGTTATCATCACAATTCTCATTACAACCCATCCCAATCCTCATCTCAACCAATAACTTATCAAA
Organism: Bocquillonia castaneifolia; assembly: GCA_948193215.1. Classification (NCBI taxonomy): domain Eukaryota; kingdom Viridiplantae; phylum Streptophyta; class Magnoliopsida; order Malpighiales; family Euphorbiaceae; genus Bocquillonia; species Bocquillonia castaneifolia. The sequence goes on from CANYLF013228310.1 coordinate 9,110, forward strand.
ACACAATCTCACTATTCGACATCATCTCATCTAATTTACCATTTCACAATACAACCAATATCACACCATCAACATTTCAAACAACATCTCAACCAACTACACAAATACACAATTCAACCTAAAACATAGCAATTAAGTAAACATAACAATTTTAACTTAATATACACAAAGTTTAATCAATTAAATACTTACAAAACATGTAGAACACCAAATTAAGCCTACTAGCCTCCTTTCTCAAACTCCTTGGTTTTGGAACTCCCCTAAACACAATAATCCATCCAAACAAGCAATTTAATATCAATTCAATATCCAAACATACAATTAATACTCAATAAAATCTTCCAAATACATTAATTACATATTCATGCAATTCTAATCAAAACCCCCAAAATTATCTAAAACCCTAACATAATAAAACTACCATAATTAAATAATTACTCACTTCAATTATCTTTTAAGCCTCAATTAATCTATTTGCCATTTAGAATCTCCCATCTTTTTCTTGTCTTCTTAACTCAAAAGCTTCAAGAACCATTAATGGGGTTTCTTTTGTGTAGAGAAAGGAAAATAAGAAGAAGAATGGAAGAAGAAGATGGTGGGTTGAGTGTAGAGATTCTCCACTCACATATTATTATTATTAATAATTAATTAATTAATTTGCCTCCTTTCAATCTCCCTTCATGCCACTTGTCCTCGCTTTTTTTAATTAAGACACTTGTCCTCCACCAATCACCCTTCTTCACTTGCCACATGTCACCAAACTTCCTTCTCCCATACAACCCTCAAATAAAATACTACTACCAATTAATCATTAATTCTTATTTCTATTGCAATTAGCTCCCTTAATTTTTCTTACAATCTAGTCCCTCAACTAATCCCAACTTCCATAAACCTTATTACACACAATATATCCTACCACATATTATTATGCAATGCATTACACATTATTATGATGCCAATGACATAGTTAATGATATGATTTATAATATATAAATGCATAATTAATTATTGTT
>CANYLF013229367.1:0-12179 GCA_948193215.1 Bocquillonia castaneifolia
TTCCCGGACGTGATTCTTTACCCAATACTCCTAGTATTATGCCAACCTTCATTCCTTCTAACAAAGCAGTAAAAACATACAACAATTATAACCTACCTTTTACATATAAACATGCAATAGTGAGTTTCTAATAACAAACAAGGGTTAATTTTAAGTATCACCAACCATTAATTAGGGTTAATTTACATGCAAAAGGTGACATAAACATATAACACATCAACACAGCAACACAACCGAGGGTTTCTAGCATTTTAGACCTAAAGTGATTACTAAATAGAATTGATTAACCAATTTCATGCATAAACAAACCTACACAATTACCAAAGAAAGTTCAGAAGCTTACCTCGTCACCTCATTCCATGTGAAAGCTACTATCCACAATCGATCCCATCAAAACAGCACCGAAGAAACAATAAGAAGGCCCAACGCCACTCAAGAGACTGGCGTTTGGGCCTAATGCCACTTACCTACAGGTGTTTGGGCCCAATGCCACTCCTGCTTGTGGCGTTCGTTGCTAGACAACATACAGCATGCACGATTTGCTGAAAAATGCAATTTTCAGAGTTTACTTAGCCCTAAAAATGATCAAATAGAGACGAAAACTCATGGATCAAACATCAAAATATATAAAAATGCATGGAACATGACAAAATAACCTAGATCTAATCAAGGTACGCATAAAAACACAAAAAGATAAAACATTAAAAGATTACAACTTTACATGTTAACATGCCAAAAAAAACCTTTATGCATGGAAACATACAAAGATGATAACTTTATGCATAAAACAACATGATTTTAAATGCAAAGAAACAAACTTTATCATTAGAACATTCTAAGATTGCAACTTTATACATTAAAACACAAAAAGATACAACCTTTATGCATTAAAACATGAAAAACATGACTTTTATGTAAAAGAGGCAATCTTTATGAACAAGAAATGATTTTTATTTAATTAAACATAAAAAGAAAGATTTTTGTGTATGAAAACATGTTAACAAGATCAAACACATCAGATCTAAACATAAAACACAAAGAAACATGTAAAAAGATGCAACTTTAAGCAATTATGAAGCATGAACATGGCTTATAATGGCATTTAAATCAAAGTAACATGCAAAAACTTGATTTTAACACACAAACAAAAATTTACTGCAACAAAACATCATATAAACAATGAATCACGACATGAAAACAATGAAAATAATGAAAACATAAAGAAAACAAAGGATTACGATGACTTACCTTTCAAGAAATCACCTAGAAGCGCTTGATAACCCTCAGATATTGGTTTAAGTGACTTGAATGTTGCTTTCCAATGATTAAAGGTTGCTGGAGACTTCTTTGAATAGATTAGAAACCTTAAAAACACCTTTGAACGGAAAGGATGTAAGCTTTTTATGAGTTTTTATGTAAAATCAATGTAAAAGCGTGCAAAACATTGGCAATTGATAAATTAAGAGTGTTAATATTAGAAACTAAACCCTAAATTCATGTGATTTGCTTGCCTCCCCCTAAAACCTAGTTTTAGACCGGTATTTATAACCGTTTTAGCTTAAAACTTAAGCTAGGATTACCACAATCACTTTTCTAATGAAATTAAATGACTTGAGCCTAAAGTAAAGAATATTTTGGACAAAAATAGCCCTCCAAAGCTTTAGGACGCTTGTACGACTCGTACAGGCTATTCCAAGCCAAAACAGGTGGAAAACGGGCTTTTTACAACAGAAATTGCCTGACTAGCGTTGGGGGCCCAATGCTAGTCAGCGTTGGGTCCAACGCCAGTCTCATGAGTGGCGTTAGGCCCAACTCCACTTGGAAGAGTGGCGTTGGGCTTAATTCCACTCTTTAGAGTGGCGTTAGGCCCTTTTGGGCCTCCAAACGTCCGATTTTGCAAAAACTTAAAACTGAGAAGATGTGCAGAATGGCCTCAACTACTAACCATCAAAATTTCAAGTCATTTGGACACTTGTAGAAAATGTTATGATGAAAATTGTCTAAAAAATGCATCGTTTATGCTCAAAACCGGATTTTGGAGAAAAACGTGCAATGCAAGCTTAGAAAACACTCAAAATGGAGCAAATAATAATCTTTAAAAAGCAACATCAAATCAATTCATGCTATTCAAAACATGAATAATCATCATTGGGCCTCCGAGCCGCTTCCGTATTCCTGTGTCAAAAATTAGGTGTTAACAGTTTGCCCCCGCTTTGTCGGAGGTTTGCAGTATTATCTAATAATATGGAAAATGATGACAAAGCCAAAACACATAATTTGGAAAAGAATTACGTACCTCAACTTCGGTGTGCGAAGCTTAACCTTAGACCTCGGCTGCCTTGGTTTAACTCCACAGGGATTTCCCTGACTTGGTTATCAGGGTTTCGTTCCAAATAAAGTTCCCAAAATTTGGAACAGGGTTTGCTTCTTGCACTATCAGCCTTTAGCACTATAGGTCTTCAGTAAAATAACCATCCGACACTATCGGCCTTCAGCAAGGAATAGCTTCCGGCACTATCGGCCTTCAACAAGGACTAGCATCAAGCATTATCGGCTTTCAGTAAGGAATAGCATCCGGCACTATCGGCCTTCAGTAGGGATAGCATCCGGCACTATCGACCTTCAACAGGGATAGCATCCGGCACTATCGGCCTTCAGCAAGGAATAGCATCCGGCATTATCGGCCTTCTGCTAGAAAAGTTATCTTAAAAGAGATAAAGTTTAGACACATACCTCAGCTGTTTATACCTTCATTCTGTTGACTTTTCTGGACTTCACTAGGGAATAGTATTGTCAGTATTTACTCCAAACGCCTTAAGAATTTGAAGTAGGGAAAGAGGCCTTTGAAAAGGATTTTTCTGCTATCCTGGCTTGGGAATTGGAATACTATCCAGATGTAAGAATCCTATCCTGTTCTTGGGAATTGGAATAATATCCACATGCAGGAATCCTATCCTGGCTACTCCATTGGGGAATATTTATTTGCTGAGACTTAAATTCTGATTGCCACTAGGCATGTTTCTTCTTTTGCCAGAATAACTCCATTGGGGAATAAAATTATTCTGCTTTGGGGAAAGAATTTCTTGCTTTGACTAATAATCAAGATAGCTCTACTAGGGAATACAAGCTTATCTGAGAGAATTGTGCTTGAAATAACTCTGTTGGGGAAAAGAAAACTCCTTAAAATATTTCTGGCATTACTTTCACTGGGAAAAATTATCTTTCAGACATAAAAATCAACACTTATATGCCCATGCTCCCTCCAAATATATTATAAATTTGGAATAAGAAAGGAGATCTTCGAAAAAGAAATTTTCCATAATGTCTGTCATCTCTTCTGTAATCCTCTATCATTCTCTATCATTTTGACTGTAATTGACTGTTATTCTTACAAATCTACTGAAATTTACCTCCAATTGGACTCAACTTGGCCTCCTTTAGCCTTAATTTTGATTTTGGACCTGTTTGCAACCAAACTTTTGTCCTTCTTTGAAAATTTTCTTCAGGGACTAAAGCAGCAATTTGCCAATTTCGCATTATAAAGTGGCGGGCAGCACCTTATTTTGGCAAGAGAATTCAAATTATTTACCCAAAATTTCAATTTCCTCTCATTTCTTCATTTCTTAACCAAATCAACTCAAACAAAAAGCAATATGGCTGATAATCCGGACTTAGAACCCATGTAGAACCCGATTAGTCTCTTTTGGATTAGAGAAGAAGTATTAAAAGTGATTCTAGTGGAATTCAGAGAGGAGAAAGGATTTCTCCACTTTCTAATGCCAGATTCAACCTCTGTGGCTCGATTGGAGACTGGGTAAGTGTCTAAACACTTCAATTTGATTGTATTTTGACTGGGCATTGTGAAATTTGTCGAAAAGCTGCAAAATAAAACTGAATTGGCGGCCAACGGGACTGGGCTGGGTCCAACGCCACTGCCAAGAGTGGTGTTGGCCCCAACGCCAGTCGTATGACCGGCGTTGGTGGTAACACCACTGTTGGGACTGGCGTTGAGCCCAGTCTCAGTCTCGGCAGTGATTTCAAACTTTGAACAGTCCTTCGATGCATGTTTTGATGATTTAATGTGTAAAAATAGACTGATATATGAAAGTTACGGATGATTTAGACATGATTTACACATTTTAAGGACAAATTGTGATAAAATGTACTAAAAATGATGTTAAATAAATAATTAATGTACAAACAAATGAATAATAAATGAAACAATTTCAACAATGAATGAATGATTAATTAAATATAATTATGCATGAAAGAATGTTAAATATAATTATGCATGAATGTTTGTCAAACAAAATTATGCATGAATGAATGTTAGATATGATTATGTACGGATGAATGTTCTGTTGGCCTCCAAGATTAGGAATAAAGAATATATTTAGGAAATTAGATGACTGAGTTGAGAAATATACTTGTTATTTACCTTGTAGGGGGATGAGACTACTTTTACCTATAATGGAAATTTTTCCAAGGTCCGAGTAGTTTGGAGAGGATTACCTCTGGGAGTGCAGGCCTTAGTACTCCAGGCTGGATTTGGCCCTCTTCTTTCGACGTTTCCTGAGAATGTGGATGAGCACGTGAGCTCCCGATGTGATCACTATTCCATGCAGGCATTGATGGAGCGATGGTTCGACACTACCCACACATTTCAGCTGCTATATGGGGAGTATACTCTATCTCCAGCTTCCTTTTCTAGTATTAGTGGATTAGCTTGTGCTAGTGAATAGATCTTCTAGGATGGAAGGATATACTCTGTTCATCATGATGTTCAGAACGAGTATATCTTTCGGATGTTAAGCTTGGTTCCTGGCCGGAAGAGCTCCAAGAAGCTCTATGTTGATGCATTAGCCAGACACCTCTCGAGTTATAGGCCAGTGTTTGACTGGAGTTTTAATCAGATGGCCCGTGTCTTTATTCTGTACCTGCTGGGTAGAACTATCTTATGTGATATGAATTCTACCATCAGCTTGCATTTCATCCCTATTCTGAGGGATTTTGATCAGATGAGCAGATATGACTGAGGCTCCCCCGCTTTGGCCTATCTATACCTTTGCATGGATAGGATTTCTCGTAGTACTGCGAAGTTCTGTGGCTTCTGGCATGCCACTCATGTGAGTTACTATGACTCTTGCTTCTCTCAATTACTTTACTTGCTTTATATTCATCTAACTCTTCTTTTACAGGTCTGGGCTATTAAGTTGGGCTTGATTTGCTAGTTTTTCCCACTAGAGCGTCGATATACATTTCCTGTCCTTAGACGTTGGGGTTTACAGCGATTGTGCATTCATGCTGCTGACGTCAATGGTCATAGTGTGTATCTCAACTCTTTGACTGCTTCTAAGGTAAAACAAATGAAAAAAAACTTGTTAGCTCAAAGTAATTGACATGAGTTTGAAATACTTTCCTTGGTTCTTTCTATTTCAGCTTGATAGGAGATGACTGGGCCCGATGGAAGGATTGCGACCCTATGTCATTGCATCCTTGCCCAAGGATGATTTGAGGATTCTCCTGGAGGGTCCAAGACTTAGGATGTGGTTCCTGGGAGAGAGGACTCGACGCCAGTATATGACCGGCTTTTGCAGAAGGCCTCGTGATCCTCCTACTGATATGTTCTAGGGACACGAGCTGACGAACCATACCCTAGCTGCAACTCTTGATGGATTTGAGTGTACATCATTTCTTTCTCGCTCTAAGAATTACACTTCTTTCTTGGGTGCGAGGTGTCTCCTGACTTTGCCTTTGTCAGCTAGGATGCTTGCTAAGGTAAGATGCGACCTTTTCTTCATTTTTTTGATAACAGTATGTCTTGGTTTCATGACTCATCATCACTTTCTCTTTCCAGATATCTATGGGTGTTGTGACCTTCTCTAGTTCTAATGAGGATGAGGATAATGGAGATTCTGGAGGCTCTGATGATGATGATAATGACTTTGCCCTCAGTCCTGGACCGGTTGTTGCCCCCGGGCCGAGCAGAAGGACCCGTGCTTCCACTAGAGAAGCCATGCCTAGTTCAAAGGCTGCTAGACCTCGTCCATCCCACTATCCATCCAGCAGTCAAGGGGATGTAGTGCCAGGCCATATCACAGAGTATCCTGGGCTATCAGTTCATCATAGGACCGTTGCCGGTTTGGTTGAGCATACCTTCCGCCCTGCAGCTGATCCCTCCATTTCTTATACAGATGGATGTACTCATGTAAGTCATCTCAACATTCTTTCTTCATTTTACTCCTACATCTAGATTCTAACTCTTTATTCACCCAGGTTCCCATCGATGAGGTCTCACGACTATCCTCATACTTTCAAGCTAGCAAGGCCCATCTAGTGGAGACTTGTGATTCATGGAGGCAAGCTCACAACTTTTCTTATAGGATGGTTGTTGAGTTGAAGGCTTAGCTTGCAGCATTGGATATTCTAGCTGAGGCAGCTGGTGGAGCTCAGACTAGTAAGCAACATGCTGGCGGTGAGACTGAGAGTCAACCAACTGGTGATGATAAGGAGGACTCTGAGGAGTCTGAGGAGGAAGAAGAGCACGAGTAGATGTCCTTGTTTCTGTATTTGAACTTGTACCTGTATTTTATACACTTGATACAAATATGTGGATGTATCCATGATTGTTCAACATTATGGATGTATGTATGCTTCTTATACTGCTGTGAATGCATGCAAACTTTCTAGCTAATGCATTTTGTTATGCACATGATTTTATGGATTTATATATGCATGTATGTCTTTTATGATTTCCAATCATGTATGTATGAAATGTTATGCATGGAATCCTCCTAAAACTTTAAAAATCTGCGTCGATCATCGAATCGCTAAAAGGAATCGAGCCAAGGTCCAACGCCACTCAAGGGAGTGGCATTTTCCACCAACGCCACTGAGGGATAGGCATTTGGTGGTAACGCCACTCTTCAACTGGCGTTGGTCCATAACGCCAGTCCTTCATTCCTTGGGCTTTTCTCTGTGATTTTTCACTCTGTTTTGACTCCTTTTAGAACCAGGACTTCCCCAGTCTTCGTAGTTTATAAATAGAAGCCCCAGGGTAGCTTTAAATCATTAGAAAACCCTAAACACCCCCTTCAGAAGTTCAAAGATGTTCTGAAAGTCTGCAAACACACTTAGAAAATACCTAGGAAGCATGGAAACGGAAACTTGGAATTCCTTAGACCAATACCACCTTGCTGAGTTTAGAGCTTTCCTGAATTTCCCATTCGACATCAAACTCCTTCATGCAGCTTCAGAATGCTGGAGTATTAAACATCATGTCTTCCGCTTCAACGGAGTTGAACTATGCTCCCTATTTAAAGAATTCGAAGGCATCCTTAATAAGCTGCACCGTTCCAACGCTCCTCTAGCACTGCCTTATGCTTACAATCAAACTTCAGAATCGCTAGCTGTTTTCTTTGGACTAACCCTAAGTCAGATACTTCCATGTATTGAGGGTCAATCTCTACTGACTCAACCCTTATTGGAACTGGAGAGTTATAAGCCAAAGAATAGCAGGTTTTGGCAAAGGATCACCAGCTTCTGTCTTTATGCCCAATTCTTACTAGTTTCTACTGAAGGCAGAGGTAATTTCCAGATTGCTCATGTTCTGGAACAGGTTGAAAGTGGTCATAACCCTTTCCCTATCATCTTGGCTAAAACCATTGTTGGTTTAGACTCAATCAGACCTACTCAGCGGCTTCGAGGCAGCCCATTACTCCTTCAGGTATGCATCCCTTATCTCTCTTCTATATTCCCTTCTATTGGTCCTGACTAATTCATTTTGTCACCTCTCTAATTAGATCTAGTTAAAGGACAAGCTAGGCATATTGATGCCCCCAGCGAACCCTACAACTTACAGGCCTTGACAGTTTCAAGCTAGAGGACATGTGTTATCCAAGGCTGAACGTGCTATATTAGAGATTTCTGATGGTTGGACCAACTTTCTCCTATCCAGAAATGAAGAGTTGATCTGTTGGCATTGTCCATGGTGGAAATTGAGCTTCGTCACTACCTCTATGATAGATAACTGTGTACAGATTGCTAGCTTTGGTACTATCACCTTTTATACCCCATCCAGAGTCTGTAGGCAGTATGGTAGGGCTCAAGGAATATTGCATCCTGTTCCATCATTTACTCCTTATGCTATTACCCCATTCTTCTTAAGGGAAATTCGTTCTCACTAGGCTAGTAGATCTTTTGCAAGGAATTTGAGCTTCACCCAAGGACCAACTACTGATGATGAATACAAGGCTTGGGTTGATCTGGTAAGTGTTACTGTTGACCTGTTCATATCTTTACAAATATAGATCTCATGACATGGCTTTATTTACAGGCTGAGCTATCTAATGATGAAGGCAAGGGTGATGAACTATCTATTACAAGCAACAGAAATAAAGTAAAAAGAGCAAGAGAAGATCAAGGAAGGAAGTGAACGCAAGCTTTGATAATATCAAGTGGCTAAAGAAACACAAGAAAAATTAGGTCTCATAACCATTTCATTTATTCATGCAATGTTTTAGCTTTTTAGTTATGCAGACACAGAATCAAATACTATAAGAAAGTTTGACACTTTTCTTTTGCAAAGGAGTTCATTAATATTAGCATAATAAGCGTACTTTAGCTTTTACATTTGATATTGCTGCTTCCTTACTTTCTTCTCTCACTGCCTTAATTTTTGCCTAGACTGCCTCTTTATGAGGTTTTCACGCTAGCAGGCCTTTTTGCCCTAATTTTTGCCTAGAATGCCTTTTGCAAGGTTTTCACTCTAACGGGCTCCCCTAGTTTGCATGAGTCGCCCAAATGGGTTTTCAACTCATTGGGATTTCTTATTTTCACACATTTTTCTAAAGGTAGTATTTTTTAAGACGATCAATGTTTATAGGTTGCTTGAACTCGTTCCCTTCTAGATCTGAAAACCTTCAGAGCTCCCTTAGACATGATCTTCTTGACTAGATACGGACCTTCCCAGTTTGGCTTGAACTTCCCTCGAGGATCAAATGTAATGGGTCTAGCCTGCTTCAATACCCAATCCCCTTCTTTGATTGGCCTGACTCTTACTCCTTTGTTGAAAGCCGTTGCTATTCTCTGATGGTACACTTGCGTATGATGGAGAGCTTTCTTCCTTCTTTCCTCTAAAGACAACAGCTGCTTATACTTTACTTCAGCCCACTGTGCTTCAGGAATTTGAGCTTCTAGTACCACTCTTAGTGATTGAACCTGGGATTCAATTATCATTACTGCTTCACCTCTGAACACCAATGAATATGGTGTTTCCCCTGTTGCACTTCGCACGGTTGTATTGTAAGCCATGATTGCAAAAGGTAGTTTATCTGCCCAATCCTTGTAGGTCTTCATCATTTTGGCCAGGATCTTCTTAATAGTCTTATTAGCTGCTTCAACTGCACTGTTAGCTTATGGCCTGTAGGGCAAGGACTTATGATGCTCAATTCTTTCCTCTTCTAGCAAATCTACAGTTTCTCCTTAGAATTGCACACCATTGTCTGAAACGATGTGATGCGATTTTCCAAACCAGTTGATGAGCTTCTTATTAATAAACTCAGCCATACCCTTTGCTGTGACAGTTGGCGGTGAGATGGCTTCCACATACCTCAAAAAGTATTCAACAGTCATTATAATGTACTTATGACCATTAGAAGCTGTTGGCCTTATCTCTCCAATGATGTCTATTCCCCAAGCTGAAAACGGCCATGGAGATGTCAAATTATGAAGCTCGGTTGGTGGAAAATGTATCTTATTCCTGTGCAACTGACATTCATGGCACTTTCTGACCAGGTTGATACAATCTGTATCCATTTTATACTAGTAGAATCCCTGCCGGACTATCTTCTTTGTTAAAGTATGCCCGTTCATGTGAGGTCCACATACTCTTGCATGAATCTCTTTCATGACTTCTTCCGCTTCATATTGGTCTAGACATCGAAGTAGTATTCCGTTCAAAGCCCTTCTCTAGAGTATTCCCTCATGGTAAGTGTAACTTCTTGAACTGATTCTTAAGGCATGTTTCTGCTTACCATTAGCTCCTTCTGGATATTCCCTCTTCTCGAGGAATTTCAAAATCTCATAGAACCATGGCTTCTCCTTTGGTCCATTTATAATCATTACCCGCTCACCTTGGTAACAGGGGATTCTGGCTCTACACATTACTAGCGATTTCATGGCTACATCTCTAGGATTATCCCACATGGATGCCAAAGTTGCTAAAGCATCTGCCATGTGATTCTCCTCCCTTGGCAGATATGCAAAGGTACAATTAGAAATACTCAGGGTGAGCATCTTAATGTACTCTGCATAAGGGTTCAATTTCTCATCTTTTACTTCCCAGTTTTCTGAAACTTGATTAATGATGAGCATTGAATGTCCATACACTGTGAGGTTCCTAACACATACTGCAATGGTTGCTTCCATCCCAAAGACACATGCTTCATATTCAGCCATGTTATTAGTGACTTTGAAATCTAACTTCTTGGCCAAAGGGATACTTTCACCCTCAGGCGTGATTAAGATTGCCCCCACTCTAGCTCCTTTGTGGTTCACTGCTCCGTCAAAGTACAACTTCCATCCATCTGCCTCTATCAGATTTAGTGACTTGTCTGGGAACTCATACTCCAGTGTTTCTTGCCCTTCTAATGGATTAAGAGCCAGAAACTCCACTACTGCTCTCCCTTTGATAGTCTTCTTGGTCAAGTACTGTATGTCAAACTCAGCCAGCAACACCAACCACTTAGCAAGTTTCCCTATTAGCATCGGTGCTTCATACAGGTACCGTAGCGGGTCAACTTTTACCACAGCTTGAACCTGATAGGACTGATAATAGTGCCTTAGCTTCCGTGTTGTCCATATTACTACCAAGCAAGTCTTCTGAACAATGTCATATTTCGCTTCATAGGATAACAGCTTCCTACTAATGTAGTAGATAGCATGTTCTATTCCATCTTCATTTTTTTGTGCAATCATTGTTCCTATAGCATCATCTTCCAAGGCCAAGTACAGTATTAATGGTCTCCCTGCCTTGGGAGGTCGAAGGACAGGTGGATTCATCAAATACTGCTTGATCGTGTCAAATTCTTTCTGACATTGATCATCCCATTCACTCTTCTGACCCTTTTTGAGTAGCTTGAAAATGGGCTCACAGATCGTAGTTAATTTGGAGATGAACCTGCTGATGTACTGAATCTTCCCCACGAACCATCTGACTTCTCTCTCAGTCTTCGGAACTGGCATCTCTTGAATGGCTTTTACTTTATCTGGATCCACCTCAATCCCTTTTTGGCTTACAATATGTCCCAAGAGCTTTCCAGAAGTTACCCTGAAGATACACTTCTTTGGGTTGAGCCTGAGGTTGTACTTTTCAACTCGTGCCAAGAACTAGTCTAAAGCTTCAAAATGATCTTCCCTAGTTAAGGACATGACCATCATGTCATCCACATACACTTTGATCTCCTTGTGCATCATATCGTGGAATAAGGTTGTGGCCATCCTTTGCTAGGTTGCTCCCGCATTCTTGAGTCCAAAAGGCATGATCTTGTAATAGTAAACACCCCACTCTGTGATGAAGACTGTCTTGATCTTGTCTACTAGTGCCATCATTATCTGGTTGTAGCCAGCAAAGCCATCCATAAAGGAATACATGGCGCTTGCAGCTGCACTATCAATTAGAACATCAATATGAGGTAGGGGAAATCATCCTTGGGTGATGCCTTTATTCAGATCCCTGTAATCTACACACATCCTAACCCTTCCATCCTTCTTAGCAACTGGAACTATATTGGCTAACCACTCCGGGTAGGTGACAACTTCTAAGAATCTAGCCTTGATCTGCTTTTCAACCTCCTCTTTAATTAGCTTGGCCCTGTAACGACCCGAATCTAACACAATACTTTACGGATTAAAATATATAATGATAGTAATTAATCATAAATTAAAATTCAACTAAGAATTCTCTTCAAAAATAAATTTTTCTCTGAAAATAGGGTTGCAACGATAGTTGTGAATAGTGCAACGATCATTGTCAAATATGCAACGATCGTTGTGGATGAACAGTGATCGTTGTAAAATACACGAAAATCGTCCAAAAATCCAGTAAGGTACACGAGCTCGTGGGAAAATAGCAACGAGCTCGTTGCAAATCAGCAACGATCGTTGTGAATAATGCAACG
>CANYLF013233291.1:0-23983 GCA_948193215.1 Bocquillonia castaneifolia
TATATATATATTTAATGAATGTTTTATTGTTTATTTGCACAAATTTTAATAAAATTATTTAATTAAAATTATAATATTTGACACAATTTTCTATAATTTGATTTAATTGCATTTATACTAAATAACTATTCAATGAATATAATCTTATTTATTTATTATTTATATTACTCTAATATAATATAATTTTAATTAAAATATGCATTTAAATCAATTTGAACCAATGATAACGTAAATAAATAAAAATAAAATACTTCAAATTTAAAAAGAATTCCTAAAATTAGAAAAGTAAAATGGTGGGTCGAGAAGCCTTTATTTTCACTTTATTATATAGATAGATAGATAGATAGATAGAAGATATAGATATAGATAGATAGATTAAGTGTTGAAACATTTATAGGTCACTTGTAATTTTTTTTTAAATCACTTTTAGAATTACTGTCAAGTCGAGTCAATTTGAATTTTATTATGTTTAGACTATGTTTATTTATTTAAAAAAAAACTAATTAAGTTGAGCTTATATCTTATGTCATTTAATAAACAAGTTGAGATCAACATTTATAGATTTATACAATGTCAAATGTCAAATCCATCTCCAGAAACTTAAATTATAACTAATTTGCCATTTTAATTTTCTTTTTTTGACCAAAGAGAAAACTGATATTAATTATTAAATCATGGGATCATACGTCAGCATCATATTAAATGCTATAGCGCTTTCCATTCAGTCAAACACAGAACAAGCCACCTTAATTAGCAACCATGTTCGCTGATCGAAAAATAAAAATAACAAGATATTTTAAAAGTAGCTCTAAGCAAAATAAAACAGATCTATAATAAGTCAATAGAACATTCATCATCTATACTAATACTGGCAAAATAGGTTTGGCTATGCGCACATGACTCCATTGTGAGCATATTTATGGAGATCTATATCTCGTGGCATAGTATAATAATGAAATCTTCAATCGAAAAATTAGATCAAATTCCCACAAAAAATGAGAAGACAAAACTCCCACATAAGAGGAAAAACACAAAACTCTCATAAAGAGAGAAAAACAAACTAAACTAATAGATCTATTGGATGGAAACATCCAATTTATTGTGATAAAGCGAAGAAAATAAAAATCTAAAAGGGGCTTATCATCAGTGAAAGACTGACCGATGACAGCCTCAGACAAAAAAACAAAAAAGAAGAGTTTTTGAGAGAGAGAGAGGTGGCTAGGGTTTGGTTGAGAGAAAAAAAAGAGATACCACTTTAAATTTTTCATGTGCCATAAAAACAATTAAATTATACATTTTAAACATATAAAACACCTAAATTAACATAATATTGTCACTTTAACACTCTAATTATATTAATTTTTTCACACGGATACCAAATTATGTGTTTATATACGAATTTCACATCAGCAATAAGTGTCTAAAATTACTAAAATATATAGTTTAGGTGTCGAAGATTACTAAAATCCACGATTTAGATGTCTACAAGGTAAATTGAAAAGTTAAGTTGTTAAAGTGATAAATCAGTGATAGTTTAAGTATCTATACATATCTTATGCCAATAATATACATGAATGTAATTACGTTTATTAAGTTTGATTTTCACTTCTATTAATTAAAAAAATTATAAATTAAAATATGATAATATTTATTATTGTATTTATAGAATTGATATATAACTTACATATATTATTAATATATTTTTAGTAACATATTCACAAATCTAAATATATTAATAAATACCTAAATGAATAAGCTTATGAATTATTAAATAAATAACCGTGCCGAACTCATGATTAAGTTTTTTAATGAAATAAACGAATCACTTATTTAAATAAATGAATATAAAATCAAAATTAAATTTTACTAGTTTTTTTTTGAATAAAAATTTTACTAGTCTAGTTAACCAACCACCTTGAGGTGAGCTCATTGATGATCAAAATACCAAATTACTCATCAACCGCTCCATTGATTTACACCATTAGCCTCTCTTCATCGGAGATTAAAAAAAAAACTGAAAAACAGTGTGTATACTGTACAGCACCGGGAGAGGGAAGACCGGGTATAGACTAAAAAGGAAAGAAGCCGGCGATCACGTCTTCTCCGACAATCTCGAGATGCCACGTGGAATACCTGCCGTCGGGGATCCATGTTGACGTGGACAGTGAGAAATTATGTCTACTAATACTATGTGAATTTTAAAAGCAAAAATAAATTATCTACCATAAAATGCAAAATAAATTCTACCATACTTTTCTTTGACTCCAAATACAAATGGTTCATACGCCTTGGAGATTAAATTCTACAATATTTAAATTCTGGTCAATATCAAAAATAAAATAATAATAATAAAAAACAATAAAAAACAATATCAAAGAAAAAGAGAGATATAGAGGAGCGAGAAACAAGGCGCGGAGAGGCCGTCCAAAAACAGCAGAAAAAGAGAGAGGAGAGGAAAGGAAAAGAAAGAAAAGAAAAGAAAAGAAAAAGAAAGTAATTTAATTCTTTGGTTTGGTTTGTTTGGGGGGGTTGTATTTTTCTGTTGTTTGTTTGTTTTATTTTATTTTATTTTTTTCCTTCTTCGTCGTCATTTCCTTGCCATTGTTTTCGTTTTTATTTTTTTTTATTTTAAATAATTATCAACAAGAGAAACAGAAGTCGCGTTTTCAGTTTTTCCTTCGTTTTAGGGTCTAAAATTTCAAATATCAAAAATCACACGCAGCATAACAGAAAACAACCACTAATTATCATCATTAACCATATTCAATTTTTTTAAAAAAAATTAACAGATCTCGCCATCTCATCTCGATCCGTTCCAGCTGAATCGCATGCATCAATGCCCGTCTTTCTTCTGGGCTAATCTCTGGATCATCATCGTCATCATTTTTCATTCCTTCTAGATTAACAGGTGAGTAATCTAGAAGGGACGGATCTGCTCTGCTGCATTGAGGAGCAGAAAAGAGAGAAGAAATTGATGAAAGAGAAATAGGCATTCAAATATATATATATTTATAAAAAAAATAAATAAAGAAAAAGGATGAAATGGGTATCATTGCTTAAGGACATAAAAGAGAAGGTAGGTTTAACTCAATCGCCACCACCATCAGCTAGCAGTGCTACTTCCTCAGCTACTTCTCCTTCTTCTTCTTATTTCCTTAATCGTGATAGCAATGCTTCTCCTTCAGCTCTTTATGACTTCACTTTTTCTCCTAACAGGTTTTTCTCTCTTCTTTTCAATTATTATTTTTTGCTAGTTAATGATAATTTTTTTCCGCCGTTTTAGTTCTGCATTTTGTTTCTTTTGATGATCTGAATGTATTCTGCGTTGACTGCACTTGATGCTGATCTTTTGAATTGGAGTTGATCAGCTATATTTTCACTGCTTCTATCTTTCTTTTTTTAACTAGATAGAACAGTGTTTCAGTATTGCATATTCTGATTTTGATAACTTTGAAACTTTTAGCTAGCTTCAATGAGCTATTCAAACTCTTGAGTTTTTTGGATGCACATATATTTATATACAAAAGAGAATAGACGGACTTTGAGTTTGTATGAGATGGATCGTGTTTGTATGTTTGTGTGATTCTTTTACTGCCAACGCTGAACCTTAGCTTATCATTGTGGCTCAGGATCATTTTTATAAAGTTGGAGCAATTAATCTTGCATTTATAATGGGTTTATATGTGTAATTTATTATCTTTTCTTTTTTTTCAAACAGAGACAGACATGAACTGGAATTGGACTTCAAGAGATTTTGGGAGGAGTTCCGTTCGTCCAGTTCCGAAAAGGTTGTGGTTTGTGCATATGACATAATTCCTTCTTGCCATATTTGTTTTAAAATACTTCCCACAGTACTAATTTCTACTAGTATATTATGTAATTGAGATGAGAATTGTCATTCCCTGTGGAAATTTTACTTGCTCACGGTCTTTCATTGTATATGCAGGAGAAAGAAGCGGCCTTGAATTTTACTGTCGATACTTTTTGTAGACTAGTGAAGCAGCAAGCTAATGTAGCCCAATTAGTTACCATGTACGAGCAGAGTACCTTTTTTAATTTAGCACTTATATCATAGATGCAGCAGAGTATATTTATTTCCTTTATCTTGTGTGTGCATCTGTTGTCTGGTATAGTATACATTTTTGTCTTCAGAGGAGTCCTCATGCACATGATTGACCTTTTTGAGTACATGCTGTTATTTTTATTAGGCCTGCTTTGTAATATAAAAAAAGATTTGAGGATTTATTGGAATTAGTTGGAACTGCCATATCACTGTTTCTAGCTGCAATTCCTCCAGCCTTTTCTTTTGACTGCTAATTAACTAGTGACAACCATAGTTCTAAGGTTTCTTTGATTCTATCTTAGCAGTCTACATTCTCTGCTTTTGGCACTTAAGCGGTTATCAGTATTTTGAGCATTTTGAAATTTGTAATGTAATGAATCACAGGTTAGTTGAAACACACATTTTCTCTTTTGTTCTGGGAAGAGCATTTGTCTCTGATATTGAGAAGTTAAAGATCAGCAACAAAACAAGATCTTTGGATGTGGAGGATTTGTTAAGATTTTTTTCAGAAGTCTCAAAGGTTTGTTTATTATTAATTCTTTTGTGTTCGCAACACTTTTCTTTCATCATCTTTCTTTGCTCAAGTTGTTTGTTGTTCTCTATGCTGTGTGCTTTTGTGCAGGATGGCATCAGTCCTGGTTCAAATCTGTTAATTGCTATTGAAGTTCTTGTATCTGGGGTATATTTCTCTCACCCTCCCTGCCTGGTCTGGGAAAGGAAGAAACTTCAGTTGTTGCCTTTGCTTCCCTTGTCGTGTTTTTATATAGTAATCTGAATTCCATCTTCAATAAAATTATAATGTTAAGTGACTGTTGCTGTGCAATCCTTGTTTGTGAGTATGTGTGTGTGTATCATAAGAAAGGACACTGTTGGCCATAGTTTTGGAGACAAAAAAAGATTCAAACAAGTCATTCCTATGCTGAACCTCTTGTTTCTGTCATGAAAGCATATAATCACATTTAATTTTTGCAGCCCATCGACAAACAATCACTCCTCGATTCTGGAATATTATGCTGTCTTATTAATATTCTCAATGCCCTTCTGAGCCCTGAAGCTAATCGATGGCAAAAAGTTACTAACTCTGAAGTTCCTAAGCTACTTCGAAAAGATCATGATGATGCTGGCCACGTTCGCCGGCTTGAGGTGACTTTCTAATATACTTATTTTTCTTTCTAGCTGCTGCTACACACTCACATAGACATGCATGTTTGTGAATGACCATATTAGAGAGAGAGAGAGAGAGAGAGGTTGCATGCACGTATACAGTCAATTTTGTAGAATGTTTATCTTTGATGGGTCGGTAGAATAGTTTTTTTGTTGTCTGGCTAATTCACGACCTCATTTATACTAGTTTTGATCCCCCAAAGCATTTGTATGTGTGTAGTTGTTTGCTAGAGCAGGTAACCTTACGATTACTTAGCCATAGTTCTTCATGAAATGGAGGGGTTGAATTGTTGATCTCCATTCTGGGGGGGAGGGGGATTGCTATCCTTTATTGTGCAAACCAAATGTTAGGATTTGGAAACTCTGGTCCTATTGTTTCATAAGTAGAATGTCCCCTTCGTGACCTGATTTGTTATGCATTATAATCTTCGTTTGTCACTCATGTTATGCTTCTCTGTGCCAAAATATAAGGGAACTAATATTAGGTAAAATTAGTTAGCTCTTCAGTATTTTTGTGGAAGGCAGTTTTTTCAATATTGTTCCTTGACACTGGAACAATTTCCTTTAATTACTACAGACTGAAAATATTATTTAAAATTTAACTTCGCATAATAGTTATTAAGCTGTTGTGT
Organism: Bocquillonia castaneifolia; assembly: GCA_948193215.1. Classification (NCBI taxonomy): domain Eukaryota; kingdom Viridiplantae; phylum Streptophyta; class Magnoliopsida; order Malpighiales; family Euphorbiaceae; genus Bocquillonia; species Bocquillonia castaneifolia. Next base: position 5,860 of record CANYLF013233291.1, read on the forward strand.
GGATGAAACCAGCTGGGACAAAGCTTTGTTTTGTATAACCAATGTACATACCTGTGTAGGTAGAGGCAAGTATAGTACATATCATGAAAGCATTGGCAAGCCATCCTTCAGCAGCGCAGAGTTTGATCGAGGATAATTCACTTCAGTTGCTATTTCAGATGGTTGCTTCTGGATCTTTAACAATCTTCTCTCAGTATAAGGAGGGTCTTGTTCCACTGCACAGCATACAACTTTATAGACATGCAATGCAGGTACATGCCGTTTTGCTCTGCAATTTATGCAGTAACAGCTCTGTATATATAACCACATTAAAAATTGTCAAACTATATTTATGCAGTAACAGGAATGTGTATAGCCACATTCAAAATTGTCAAAATATAATTTAAGTTGTAATAGTCACACGTGTTTTTCGTGTTTTTGGTTGATCCAGATACTTGGTCTACTTTTGGTCAATGACAATGGAAGCACGGCCAGATATATACGGAAACATCATCTGGTATTGACATCATACATGTGAAATTTATTTGAAAAGCATAGGTCCTGTAGGTAACTGTAATTTTATTATTGTGTTCCCGTATCTGATTCTATGTTATAGGACTTCAATACATTTCATCCTAGGTGTTTTAGAGCATGTGTATATTCGTTTGCTAGATTAAAAACACTTCTATGTGAGGACAAACGTTGAGTTATCTAACACAGGAGATAGAGCCAGAATTTTGTGTTCTTCTGAAACATATTTACCACGGAATTGAAGAAATGGTTCAAGTTCTGACACATGTTTTAGGCCTTCTTCTCTAAGCATTATCAATTTAAATCAAAATATTTTTGTATAGCCATCTATACTCCTCACTTCATTACGTGTGTGTGCCTATTCTATGAATCATTTTGTTTGTTTCTATTTTTGTTTTCCAAACTAGGAATTTTACAGCACCTCAGAGTAAGACTGCACGATTTAGATTTTAGATCAATCACATGAAACATATTGCACTTTTTATTTTGATGCACATTGTCATTCTTTTGACCGCAATACTTTCAATTTCATTCTTTTCCCCTCTAATATGGGTATATTGATTTGAATAAGGTAAAGAGGACTTTTTTTTCTATGGCTTTGTCTGTTTTACAATCCATACCTGTCACCACAATGTGTACCTGTAAGGAAAAACCACAAATGAAAATCTATAAATAGACAAAGCCATGGGAAATAGTTGCAGGAAATTGTGAGCATTAGGGTGATATAGTCAAAATCAGTAGAAACTAGAATGGGTGTGTGTAATTTTTTCTAGAATAAAAAGGAAGCGTTTCCATAGAGTTTTGAAACTTCTGGTCTATCAATATCTGCAAAGATTTTCACTGCATGCTGGGATGACAAGTGTACTTGAACTTGTTACCATTTGGGATAGCATTAATTTCCTTGTCCTAAGTTATTATTTATGCTTGTTAGATGCAACATCAATAAAAGGAAAGGTGCTATGGAGATACCTGAAAATGGGCCATTTAGTTTAAGCTATTTGTTTAATGGTTGGCTTTTGAATAATTTTCTTGTTAAACATGCTTCTCTTTCAGTAATACTTACCTTGTCTTGTAGTGTGCTTATGCCATTTTTTTTGAACAGGATGTGCTTTTGTCGTTCACTTCAATGAATTCAGAGTCTATTTTTCTATTGTCAAGTGACCTAAAAATTCAAAATTTTAGTTCTTTCTAATATTTACCTTTACCTTCCAATTCAACCCTTTCAGATGTATGCATCCCCTATTTTGGCTTGATGTGGACATTTGCCAGTGTTACGTGGAATGAATTTGGCATGTTAACATGTTAAATAAGCTTACCATATTAGCTTTTTTTTTTTCCTTTTTTTTTTGAGAAATAGACTTGTAACGCTAATAGTTATAATAGTATACTTGTCAGCATGTTCAATGTTTTGTTATTATTTTTTTTTATCTTGGTTTTAGAGTAACTTCTTGCACAACATTGTCTATTCTGGGCCTTATAGTTGGACATATAGATATAATCATGACACACCATATCCACTTGGAGCTGACATACATGTATGGTCCGTACAAGGGATGACTGTAGTTGACATTTCCAAAGCTGAGGATATGATTTATAGAATGAATGTGAGGCCAGCCTCGCACAAAAGCTAGAGTTTTTTTTTTGGATGTTAGTGATTTCAATACCAGGCTTCTATTCAAAGAATTTCCTGCATTGATTTTCAAATATGCTGGTGTTGTCTGTTTCATGGGAGTTTAGTATTTTCAGATGCATTTCTCAGCAGATGATTTATTATTATTATTCTTTTTTGTTTAACATAATGTGCAGATACGAGTTCTCTTAATGGCAGTCAAAGATTTCAATCCAGAGTCTGGTGATCCTGCCTATACTATGGGCATTGTGGATTTGTTGCTAGAATGTGTGGAATTGTCATATAGATATGGTAATTAGTCCTGCAGTCTTCTCTTTTGAACTGTTACAAGTTTTTCCGATACCATGATTTATGTTGTTGTTGCTTCCTAATTACATTACAGTTATGGAATTGAAATAGTTTAGCTCTAAAGTAGCTGTACAATTCACATGTTCTAGTGTTGGTTTTATGTCATTTTCAATTGTAGAGGCTGGTGGCGTAAGGCTTACGGAAGACATACATAATGCCCATGGTTATCAGTTCCTTGTTCAGTTTGCATTGGTTCTATCGTCCATGCCACAAAATCGGGATGACCAATCTACTCATTCAAACAGTTCTGTCGATCAAGGATATACTTTTGATGGTTCTCTTTCAGAAAATGGAAAGAGAAGGGATTTGACAGGCAAAGAAGACCCTTTGCTGCAACATTTGTCACCTGCTTTATCTAGGTTGCTTGATGTTCTTGTTAATCTGGCTCAAACCGGTCCAGCTGAATCTGCAGGATCATCTGGGGGCAAAGGTTCAAGAGCTTCTCGCACCAAAGCTAGTGGCCAGAGTAGAAGCCGTACAACATCTCTTGATCGGCTTGCTGATGAAAATTTGGAGAAGGACAATACCAAAGTTAAAGACCTTGAAGCAGTCCAAATGTTGCAAGACATTTTTCTCAAGGCAGGCAGCCATGAACTTCAGGCAGAAGTACTAAATAGAATGTTTAAGATATTCTCAAGTCATCTTGAAAACTATAAGTTGTGTCAGCAATTACGGACCGTTCCACTTTTGATCTTGAATATGGCTGGTTTCCCTCCTCCCCTACAAGAGATAATTTTGAAAATTCTTGAATATGCTGTGACTGTTGTGAATTGTATTCCTGAGCAGGAATTACTTTCTCTGTGTTGCTTATTGCAGCAACCGATAACAGCAGAATTGAAGCACACTATTCTGTCTTTCTTTGTGAAACTTCTATCATTTGATCAGCAATACAAAAAAGTTTTGCGAGAAGTTGGTGTGCTGGAAGTTCTGTTGGATGATTTGAAGCAACACAAGTTCCTTTTGGGTCCTGACCAACAAAGTGTTAGTCCTAATAATTCTGAAAGAAAATCTGGCTCAAGCAGCTTCAAGAAACACTTGGACAGTAAAGATGCTATCCTTACTTCACCCAAGCTAATGGAGTCTGGTTTAGGAAAGTTTCCCATCTTTGAAATTGAGGACACAGTTTATGTTGCATGGGATTGTATGGTCTCTTTAGTGAAGAAAGCTGAAGCTAATCAAGCATCATTTCGTTCAGCTAATGGTGTGACAATTGTTCTTCCTTTTCTAGTGTGTAATGTCCATCGTCCTGGGGTCCTTCGCATATTGTCATGTTTAATCACCGAAGATACTGCACAGGTTTGCCATTGTTTTCAGTATTCCAGTTGGATTTTTCTTTGGACTGATTTTACCTCAAAGGCATCATTATTCTTTCCATTTGTCAGATGCCTGCCCATGTGTTGTACTGGTGGTATCTGCATTTGTATTTCCATAATATTTGAAAAAGCATAGTAGATATTCACGTTCTTATGTGATGCTAAGATACATTTGTTTACTACTGACTTGTTTGTATGCACCACTGCCAAAATAATAAAATGATTTTCTTTTTGCCAGGCTCATCCTGAAGAGTTGGGCGCAGTTGTTGAAATTCTTAAAAGCGGAATGGTTACAAGTAGTGCTGGACATCAATATAGGCTTGAAAATGATGCAAAATGTGATACAATGGGTGCCTTGTGGCGTGTGTTGGGAGCTAACAGTTCTGCTCAGAGGGTCTTTGGTGAAGCCACTGGGTTTTCTCTTCTTTTAACTACGCTCCACAGTTTTCAAGGTGATGCAGGACTGATGGATGAATCTTCTTTAGGAATTCATATCAAAGTTTTCACGTACTTATTGCGCCTCATGACAGCTGGAGTCTGTGACAATGCTATTAATAGGACAAAGTTGCATTCTGTCATATTGTCCCAAACTTTTTATGATCTTCTAGTTGAGTCCGGCTTGCTTTCTGTGGAACATGAGAAGCAAGTCATACAGTTATTGTTGGAGCTGGCTCTTGAAATTGTACTTCCACCATTTTCATCAGACAGTGCCACTACAACTGATATTGTAGAATCTGAGACGGCTGGTTCACTTGTAATAACCCCATCGGGCCTCTTTAATCCTGACAAGGAACGAGTGTACAATGCTGGTGCTGTCAGAGTTCTGATCCGTTCACTATTGCTCTTCACTCCCAAGGTTCAGTTAGAATTGCTGAATCTTATCGACAGGCTTGCTCGTGCTGGTCCCTTTAATCAGGAAAACCTTACATCTGTAGGTGAGAAATGAAGTTTCTTCTTCAATTTGTGCTACTCTTTCATTAATTAGTTTTTACTTTTATTAATATTATTTATTTATTTTATGTTTTTACTCTGTCTAGGTTGTGTGGAGCTTTTATTGGAGATAATTCATCCCTTCCTGTCAGGCTCCTCTCCATTACTTTGTTATGTACTGAAAATTGTGGAAGTTCTTGGGGCATATAGGTAAGATTTCTTACATTTTCTAGAGACTCTTACATTGCTTAATTTTTAGTTTACACCTGGTCTTAGAAGTTAGAACTAAGGTTTATATTTGTTGTGATAGGTTGTCAGCATCGGAGCTTCAACTACTCATTAGATACATTCTACAAATGAGAATGAGGAATTCAGGCCATAATCTTGTTGATATGATGGAAAGATTAATTGTTATGGAAGATATGGCCTCAGAAAATGTTTCTTTGTCACCATTTGTTGAGATGGACATGAGTAAGATTGGCCATGCTTCTGTTCAGGTATCTCTCGGGGAAAGATCTTGGCCTCCAGCGGCTGGATATTCATTTATTTGTTGGTTCCAGTTCAGAAATTTCTTGAAATCACAAGCGAAGGAAACTGAAGCTTCCAAAGTTGGCCTCAACAGGAGGCAGAGTGGTTCTTATGGGCAACAGAATACTGACCGACACATTCTTCGGATATTTTCTGTTGGTACAGCAAGTAATGAAAAAACATTCTTTGCTGAACTTTATATTCGTGAGGATGGTGTTCTAACCCTTGCTACCAGCAACTCTTCCTCCTTGTCATTTCCTGGATTAGAATTGGAAGAAGGCAGGTGGCATCACCTCGCAATTGTTCATAGCAAACCCAATGCTCTGGCTGGTCTCTTTCAAGCCAGTGTTGCTTATGTATATCTTGATGGAAAGCTGAGGCACACTGGGAAACTGGGATATTCTCCATCTCCCACTGGAAAACCCTTGCAGGTGATCATTGGGACACCGCTCACTTGTGCAAGAGTTAGTAACTTGACATGGAAACTCCGTTCATGCTACCTTTTTGAAGAGGTGCTTACATCAGGGTGTATTTGTTTCATGTATGTTCTTGGTCGAGGATATAGAGGGCTTTTTCAAGACTCGGATCTTCTTCGTTTTGTCCCAAACCAGGCATGTGGTGGTGGAAGCATGGCCATCTTGGATTCTTTAGATACTGATGTACCCTTGACAAACACACAAAAGATTGAAAATTCTGTTAAGCCAGGTGAGTCTAGTTCGGATGGCAGTGGCATTGTCTGGGATTTGGAGAGGCTAGGGAACCTTTCATTGCAGCTTTCTGGAAAGAAACTTATATTTGCTTTTGATGGAACATGCACTGAAGCTATTCGATCTTCTGGGACATTCTCATTGCTCAATCTGGTTGATCCTATGTCAGCAGCTGCTTCTCCTATTGGAGGTAACTAAACATGGACTTGGAGTGTCCAACTCAAGAAATGTAGTTTAGGAAGTTGTTTGTTAGATTTTTTTCTTAACTCTCTCTCTCTATATGTAACTATCTATCTCTCTCTTGTTTATTTTCAGGTATACCACGATTTGGACGTCTTAATGGTGATATCTACATTTGTCGACAGTGTGTGATTGGAGATACAATCCGTCCTGTTGGTGGGATGCCTGTAATCTTGGCCCTTGTTGAAGCTGCTGAAACCAGGGATATGCTTCATATGGCATTGACATTACTTGCCTGTGCCCTTCATCAGAATGTCCAGAATGTTAGAGACATGCAAATGTGTCGGGGATACCATTTGCTGGCGCTATTTCTGCGTCGAAGAATGTCATTATTTGATATGCAATCTCTTGAAATATTTTTTCAAATTGCTGCATGCGAGGCTTCATTTTCTGAACCAAAGAAATTGGACAATGCAAAAACTACTTTGTCACCCGCTGCCACTATGCAGGAAGCTGGATTTGAAAATATTAGCTTGTCAAAGTTTCATGAAGAAACTTCTTCTATTGGTTCTCATGGAGATATGGATTCATTTAGTCATATTTCAGAGCTAGAAAATTCTGACATGCTGGTTGAAACTTCAAATTGTATTGTCTTGTCAAACGCAGATATGGTTGAGCATGTCTTGTTGGATTGGACATTGTGGGTAATTGCTCCAGTTCCAATTCAAATTGCTCTTCTGGGATTTCTTGAGCATTTAGTGTCCATGCACTGGTACAGGAATCATAATCTCACTGTTTTGCGGCGGATTAATCTTGTTCAACATTTGCTTGGGACTCTTCAGAGGGGTGATGTTGAAGTTTCAGTTTTGGAGAAGTTGGTTGTTTTGCTAGGGGTTATTCTTGAAGATGGTTTTCTGACATCTGAACTTGAAAATGTGGTTAGGTTTGTGATTATGACATTCGATCCTCCTGAACTGAAACCACGGCATCAAATAATGCAAGAATTGATGGGTAAGCATGTTATTGTGAGGAATATGTTGTTAGAGATGCTTATAGATCTTCAAGTAACAATAAAATCTGAGGACTTGCTAGAGCAGTGGCATAAGATTGTATCGTCAAAATTGATAACATATTTTCTTGATGAAGCTGTCCATCCTACAAGTATGAGATGGATCATGACTCTTCTTGGAGTGAGCCTTGCTTCTTCTCCCACATTTGCACTTAAATTTCGCACCAGTGGTGGTTATCAGGGTTTGATGAGGGTGCTTCCAAGTTTTTATGATTCTCCTGATATATATTATATTTTGTTCTCTTTGGTATTCGGAAAGCCAGTTTACCCTAGGCTACCGGAGGTTCGCATGCTAGATTTTCACGCCCTCATACCAAGTGATGGTAGTTTTGTGGATTTGAAATTTGTAGAACTTTTGGAATCTGTAATTGCAATGGCGAAATCTACATTTGATAGCTTGAGCGTGCAGTTAATGGATGCTCATCAAACTGGCAATCTTTCCCAGGTTGGTGCTAGTCTTGTAGCAGAGCTCATGGAGGGGAATGCAGACATGGCTGGTGAGCTTCAGGGTGAAGCTTTAATGCATAAGACCTATGCAGCTCGCTTAATGGGTGGTGAGGCATCAGCTCCTGCTGCTGCAACATCAGTTCTGAGATTTATGGTTGATCTAGCAAAGATGTGCCCCCACTTCTCTGCTATTTGCAGAAAGCCAGAATTTCTTGAAAGTTGCATTGAACTTTACTTTTCTTGCATTAGGTTGGTTCCCAGTTTTTTGTTTATATCTTTTGTTTTCTCATGCTGCTTTGGTGGGAAGTAGGTGAAGAATCTAGATTCTACTTTACCTACTTTTTTTGTTTAATCAATTTAGGCAAATATATATTTTATTTCAGCTGTAAATTTTTTCTTTTTGGTCTTGCAGGGCAGCTTATTCAGTGAATATGTCCAAGGCTCTCTCTGAGAAGACAGAAGACAAGAACTTGAATGATGGTGACGACACTAGTAGTTCTCAAAATACTTTCACAAGTCTGCCACATGAACAGGAACAATCTGCCAAGACCTCCATCAGCATTGGAAGCTTTCCGCAAGCTCATGCGAGCACCAGTTCTGAAGACATGCCTGTGTCCCAAAATTATCCTGGAAATGATAAAGCAGAGATCAAGATCTTGGATTTACATCAGGATTTAAAAGAACCAATTCAGGAAGGTGGCCAAGCTGTTAAGAGCTTGGATGGGGATATTGTTGACCAGTTGTCTGCCACCTCTAGTTCAAATGAATCAAACATCCAAAATACCAATGGTACTATGGATTCCATTCAAATGGCAGACACCCAGAGTTCTGCATCTCTCAACATATTAGATTCTCCTATTATATCCGAGAAGTCAACTTCAAGAATCGCCCTTGCTTCTTCTCCAGTTGTCGCATTAACATCCTGGCTTGGAGGTGGAAGTCAGAATGAATCTAAACCTTCCTTACAAGCTACTCCTTCCATGGAGTCCTCTACTTCTTTTAGTGAGTTTGATGCATCTCCAGACTTGAAGTTGCTGCAAGGGCCACCTGCTTCCAATTCATCCTATTCTGTCAGTGCAAAGCTACTTCTTGAAATTGATGATTCTGGTTATGGGGGCGGTCCATGTTCAGCAGGAGCTACTGCCATGTTAGATTTTTTGGCCGAAGTACTTTCTGATTTTGTCACTGAGCAGATGAAAGCAGCTCAGGTTATTGAGGGCATCCTAGAAATGGTGCCTTTATATGTTGATGCTGAACCAATATTAGTTTTTCAGGGCTTATGCCTTGGTAGGCTTATGAACTTTGTGGAAAGGCGTCTTCTGCGTGATGATGAGGAAGATGAGAAGAAATTGGACAAAAACCGATGGTCCTCAAACTTAGATGCATTATGCTGGATGATAGTGGATCGTGTCTACATGGGTGCTTTTCCTCAACCTGTTAATGTGTTGAAAACTCTGGAGTTCCTATTGTCAATGTTGCAATTGGCAAACAAAGATGGCCGAATTGAAGAAGTAGCCCCTTCGGGAAAGAGTCTCCTATCTATAACCAGAAGCAAACAACTTGATGCTTATGTTCATTCACTTCTTAAGAACACTAATCGCATGATAATGTACTGTTTTCTGCCTTCTTTTCTAGCCTTCATTGGAGAAGATGATCTCCTTTCAAGCTTAGGTTTGGTTGTTGAATCTAAGAAGAGATCATCCCCTAATGCTTCACAAGAAGATTCAGGAATTGATATCTGCACAGTTTTACACTTGTTAGTTGGTCACAAGAGAATTATATTCTGTCCCAGCAATCTTGATACTGATTTAAATTGCTGTCTCTGTGTAAATTTAGTATATCTTCTCCTTGACCAAAGGCAAAATGTTCAGAATGTGGCTATTGATATTGTCAAGCATCTACTGGTGCATCGCAGGGCTTCGCTAGAAGACATGCTTGTGAGTAAACCAAACCAAGGACAGCACATGGATGTACTACATGGTGGTTTTGATGGATTATTGACCGGAAAACTATCTACTTTCTTTGAGTGGCTTAAGAATTCTGAACAGATAGTCAACAAAGTATTGGAGCAGTGTGCAGCAATTATGTGGCACCAATATATTGCTGGATCAGCAAAATTTCCAGGGGTGAGAATTAAAGGTCTGGAGGGTCGTCGTAAGAGGGAAATGGGTAGAAGGTCACGGGATATTTCAAAGCTAGACCTACGGCATTGGGAGCAGGTAACTGAAAGAAGGTATGCATTGGAAGTGGTTCGTGATGCAATGTCTACTGAGTTGAGAGTTGTACGCCAAGATAAATACGGATGGATTCTCCATGCTGAAAGTGAGTGGCAAACTCTTCTTCAACAGCTTGTGCATGAACGGGGAATATTCCCAATGCGTAAATCCTCTTTGAATGAAGAACCGGAATGGCAGCTTTGTTCAATTGAAGGTCCATATAGGATGCGCAAAAAGCTTGAGCGCTGCAAACTGAGGATTGATACCATCCAAAATGTTCTCAGTGGGCAGTTTGAATTAGGGGAGGTGGAGTTGTCCAAAGCAAAACACGATGACGGCCCTGATGCATCTGATACAGACTCAGATTTGTTTTTCAATATTTTTACCGACAATGCTGAACAGAATGGTGCTGATGACGAGATGTATGGTGAATTTTTTAAAGAACCAGTTGTTCCCGAAGCTGTGACTTCTGTTAGGAGTGGCTGGAATGATGACAGAGCTAGCAGTATTAATGAGGCAAGTCTTCACTCTGCTCAAGAGTTTGGTGTTAAATCTAGTACTCTGTCTGCCCCTATGTCAGAGAGTATGCATGGAAGATCAGATCTAGAATCTCCAAGGCAAACATCTTCAAATAAAATTGATGATGTCAAAGTAGAGCTCAATGATAATGGGGAATACCTAATTAGACCATTTTTGGAACCTCTTGAAAAGATACGATTCAAATATAACTGTGAGCGAGTTGTGGGTCTGGATAAACATGATGGGATATTTTTGATTGGAGAACTTTGTTTGTATGTAATTGAGAACTTCTACATTGATGATTCTGGGTGCATTTGTGAAAAGGAATGTGAAGATGAACTCTCTATTATAGATCAAGCTTTAGGTGTAAAGAAGGATGCTACTAGCAGTATTGAGTTCCAGTCCAAGTCAACTTCATCCTGGACCACAGTGGTTAAGACGTCTGTTGGGGGAAGAGCTTGGGCCTATAATGGTGGTGCATGGGGCAAGGAAAAAGTATGTACAAGTGGTAATCTACCTCATCCTTGGAATATGTGGAAGCTTAACAGTGTCCATGAGCTTTTGAAACGGGATTACCAGCTTCGTCCTGTTGCTATTGAGATATTTAGCATGGATGGGTGTAATGATCTTCTGGTGTTCCATAAAAAAGAAAGAGAAGAGGTGTTCAAAAATCTGGTTGCCATGAATCTTCCAAGGAATAGCTTGTAAGGAATATCCTGACCCTTCAGATTTTTTAACTGCTTGTCACTTAGTTTCTTATGTAGATAGGCATCATACTCCTTCCTAACTTTTTTTACGTTTCTAAAGTTTTACTGATGTCCATATCATGATTGAACTTTCCTAGGCATTACATTCTAGTTACTCTTTGCATGATAGCGTCTGTAATGTTAATATTCAACATGCACCAAATTTTTTGTCTTGGTGTGCCCACAAACTTAGCCCTTCCATGCTCTTCTTTTCTCACTTAAACAAATGAAGAAGAATTTTCTCCACACTATTCAATTTATTAAAATCTTATATGATTTACAAGGAAAAATTTCATCAGCCGGAAGGGTATTTTTCAATTAAAGATAAACTGCAATTGTGGTGGCCTCATCAAATGCTTCTATAGACTGATTCACATCTTGGAAAATGACTCAAGTCTAGTTGTCCCATTGTGATGAACAATTTGTCATGGTCTCCATGTTATATTTTGAATGTTCCATGTGAAATTTCTCACTTTTTGCATGATTTTGATTAGAATGACCGGACTACAATGAATAGTCCATTTACATAAACTACCCTGGGCTTTGTCTGCATTCGTTTGACCAATTTATGAATGATTTTCTTAACTGTGGAATTTATGCTTATATAATATATGACAGTGTTGGGTTTTGTTACTGTTTCAATTTTCAAGTATAATTGTGCAGTCTACAATGAAAGAGTTGTGCGTTATTTAGTTTAAGTTGTTTGAAGTTAAAGGCAGGCCATTTAATGAAGATTAGATTCATAAATGTGGTTGACAGCATAGAGGTGGCTTTGAGATTGCACTGTTTTAATTGGTAGTTTTAGATTAACATTCTTAAATTTAAGGTAGGCTTATCAGTCTTATCAACCAAAGAAAACCAATTATTATTTAATCAAATCTTTCAATTTCATATCATCCATCCAAATGCAAGGTGAAAATTATTGCCTTTGGAGTTTTGTTAAGTCTGTAAGAGCCACCCTTAATCTTTGTCTGAAATGTTGAGGGGGATGAATAGGTTCCGTATAAGGGACAAGGCTTAGGTTAATTACACATCTTGCTTTGTGAAGGGTGAAAAGGGGAACATTACTGTAACAATTGTTGTACGGGAATATATAGTGCGGCCAAGTAACTTGCTTCTTTTTTCTTTATAATCCTTGGAATGTTTGACCTTGTGATTCTTGCTTTACAATTTTACTCCTTGCTGCAGGTTGGACACTACAATTTCTGGGTCAACTAAACAAGAGAGTAACGAGGGCAGTCGTTTGTTCAAGTTAACAGCTAAATCCTTTTCAAAAAGGTGGCAAAATGGAGAAATTAGCAATTTCCAGTACCTAATGCATCTCAACACGTTGGCTGGGCGGGGATACAGCGATCTGACCCAATATCCAGTGTTTCCATGGGTTCTAGCAGATTATGAGAGTGAGAATCTGGACCTTTCCAACCCTAAAACATTTCGTAAGCTTAACAAACCAATGGGCTGTCAGACTCCAGAGGGTGAAGAGGAATTTAGGAAAAGGTCTGTCTTTTGTTTATGTTGCCACAATTTTCACTTTACCTGTCTATTGTTATTCCCCTCACTTACATTTTTGCCTTATTCAGATATGATAGCTGGGATGATCCAGAGGTTCCAAAATTTCATTATGGTTCTCATTATTCTAGTGCTGGAATTGTCCTCTTCTATCTTCTACGGCTGCCCCCATTTAGTGTGGAGAATCAGAAGCTTCAGGGAGGGCAATTTGACCATGCTGATCGTCTTTTTAATAGTATTAGAGACACTTGGTTTAGTGCGGCAGGGAAGGGTAACACCTCTGATGTGAAGGAATTAATTCCAGAGTTCTTCTACATGCCAGAATTCCTTGAGAATAGGTTTAACCTTGATTTGGGAGAAAAACAGTCAGGGGAGAAGGTTGGTCTTCTCTGAAAGTGACTTGTTTCCTTTTGGTCTTTCAAAATTGTAAGCTTAGGATATTGGTTTCTTTTTCAGGTTGGTGATGTCATCCTTCCTCCGTGGGCTAAAGGAAGTGCCAGAGAATTTATCAGGAAACATAGGGAAGCGTTGGAATCTGATTATGCTTCGGAAAACTTGCATCATTGGATAGATCTCATTTTTGGATATAAACAGAGAGGGAAGGTGTGTTATACTTAATATTTTTTAAACATCTATTTCAGTAGATCTTACTTTTATAGGTTGATCGCATTCTGTTCTTCAGGAGAACACTGAATGGAAAGGGGATTCTTCATAATACTTTGTTTGCACCTCAGCTCGTGGATGTTAATTTATTTTCATTTTGATGTTTACACCTAGAATTATTTCATTAACCAATCGGGGTCTATTAAATGCCCTCAAGTATGTGAGAGTTGATAGCTCCTGCATGCACCATATGCTAGAAATTGTTTTACCTTGCCAATAATTTAAGCTCCTCTGCTTTGAAATAAATCTATGTTCAGCCTTTTACTTTCCCTTTATAATATTGTTGCATGCACATTGATTTGAGCTTCCCTTCACTTGCAAAGGGTTTTCAGGGAAAAAATTTCTATAGCTAAATCCACCAGCTACTCCATCCTGTTTTGTTGTTTGTTGTTATCCTCTCCTTGCTTCTAGTCTTTCAGTCAACAGTATGCTAGTAGTTATCTTTTATTTTCTGCTCTGTTGCTTGCCCAGATCTCTGTAGAGCTCTTTCAGAAATTTTTTACAAAAAACTTTGGAAGTGCTAGAAGATGCAACTAATTTGATAATTGAACATATTTTAACCTTTCATTCTACTCTCTGTAATTTCTCACTAATACTTCCATGTGAATCCATTCTTGTTATCCATGTGACTTATTCCTTGCATTGTTGACAGGCTGCTGAAGAAGCTTTGAACGTTTTTTATCATTATACATATGAGGGTAGTGTGGACATAGACTCGGTCACAGATCCTGCAATGAAGGCCTCCATTTTAGCACAAATCAACCACTTTGGGCAGACGCCCAAGCAACTGTTCCTCAAACCCCATGGGAAAAGGTGTTCTGTTAGAAAACTTCCTCCTCATCCACTCAAGTATTCCTCTCATCTTGTCCCACATGAAATACGCAAGAGCTCAACTGCCATTACTCAAATTATCACTTCTCATGATAAAATTCTTCTGGCTGGAACCAATTGTTTGCTTAAACCTAGAACATATACTAAATATGTAGCATGGGGTTTCCCAGATCGTAGCTTGAGATTTATGAGCTATGACCAAGACAAACTCCTCTCAACACACGAGAATCTTCATGGGGGTAACCAGATTCAATGCATTGGATTTAGTCACGATGGTCAAATATTGGTCACAGGTGCTGATGATGGGTTAGTTTCTGTTTGGAGAATCGGCACATATGGTTACCGTGTCGCACAGAATCTACAACTAGAGAAGGCGCTCTGTGGTCACGCTGGCAAAATCACGTGCCTTCATGTTAGCCAGCCTTACATGCTGATTGTGAGTGGATCTGATGACTGCTCTGTTATTGTATGGGACCTCAGTTCATTAGTTTTTGTTAGACAGTTGCCGGAGTTTCCAGTGCCAGTTTCAGCAATTTATGTGAATGACTTGACAGGGGAGATCGTTACAGCTGCTGGAATTTTGCTTGCTGTTTGGAGCATCAATGGGGATTGCCTTGCAGTAATTAATACATCTCAATTACCATCTGATTCTATTCTCTCGGTGACAAGCTGTACATTTTCAGATTGGCAGGATACGAACTGGTATGTGACAGGCCACCAAAGTGGGGCAGTTAAGTTGTGGCAAATGGTTCACTGCTCAAACCTAGAGGCCCCGATAAAAACAACTGGAAATCATACAGGCGGGCTCGATTTAGGAGATAAGATACCAGAGTACAGGTTAGTTCTCCATAAGGTTTTGAAGTCTCATAAGCATCCGGTAACTGCCCTTTTCCTTACAAGTGACCTGAAGCAGTTACTGAGTGGAGACTCTGGTGGGCATTTACTCTCTTGGACGCTGCCAGATGAGACCCTGAGGGCTTCATTTAATCAGGGGTGAGAGAGGAAAATAGTGGTTAAAATGTGGTTTTCTTTCAGCTGTTTGGGACACCTATTCGCTCATTTCAGCTCTTTGAAATCCTGATTTGGATTTATTTGTCGATTCTTGGAGAGGAAAGATTGGATTATGATGCGGAAAAGAAGATAACAGGGATGGCCTGGGATTTACGCAGTACAAGCAAAGCAAGGACAAGTAAAGACAAATCTCTTAAAAAGGTTTAATAGATATTGTTAATACTTCGACAAGCATCCGCAGGTCTTTTGCTTGGTAATCGGGGCTTCTCATTTAGATGCCACAAACTTGTGCTTCTGGGTGGTTGGCGGACATTGTTGAGTTTGCAAGGGAACGAGCATCAGTCAAGTGGTGTTTTTTGGCGTGTACATAGTTGGAATTGCTAACAGTGTGTAATGAAGTTAGTTGTATAGAGGAAAACTGTGCCAGGAATGGAGCATTGTGCAAAGCCATCTGGGCCAGTTACACAAACAACGATTGATTGATTAATTGATCTTCGAGTGTATTCCCTTCCCAATGGGTAAAAAAAATTCATTTTTGGATAGTGCAGCAGAGCAGGCTCTGCCGATTCTTGTTGTGAAAAATGTACTCTATCTCCCTCTGGCTACTCGGATGGCCCTTTATTTTGAAGGACAGACTAGAGGGTAAGGTCTATATAATTAAAGGATATACCTAAGGGTCATCGATGTGATTTACTGAACTCGATGTGTTTCTTATGGGATTTTATTACATCATTTCTCCCACTTTATGTTCCACTGATGGGTTCACATACTACTCTTTACCTAGTTAGCATTCACATTTTAGAGTAATTTTAACCAATGTCTCCTTTATCCGAATTGGACATTTACATCTTTTAAACATGTGTGGAATGACCATGAAAAGTTTTTATGGTTTTTTTCTTGCAGCTTTTGTAATCCAAGCATGGCTATTTTGCTTTAAAAATAAATTTTACTAGCCTATGTTTATTTTATTTACTGTCTTTATCTTTCATCTTTGCTGGGATGAAATGATAATATGGAACTTCCCTTTCAAAATCACTTTTTATTTCTAGAATTTTATTAAGCGTAAAAATATACCTAAACTTGTCTTAATTTACCATTTTAATACTTCAACTTGCCTTTTAACCATTTTTGCACCTAAACTTAGATATTAATCATAAATAAACACTTATTTGCTAATATTTTATCATTTTTGACACTTAACTTAAATTTTCATAATAAAAAAACACTTATTCTATTAACTATACATATGTGTTACAATATATTATCTTCAAAATTTCTTGAAAATAAAACAAATAATGGATTCAAATATTTAAAAAAAAGAATTATATTTATCTCAAATTATAAAATATTTAGTCAATTAAAACCACTAATTCATAATTTATAAATAAAATTGGTGAATATAATTTTATAAAAAAATAAATTTCTTAAAGATCATTTAAATTGATATGCTTTTAATATTTTGTTTCACTTTTAATTCAACTTGCAATTAGTACACTTATTATTTTTATAGAAAATGGTGATTATTTTTATTTTTTATTTATGAATTTAATTTCACTTAAACTTAAACTTAATTTTTTATGTTTCAAATTTAAAAAACATACAATTAGTTGTATTATATTTAATTTTTATTAATTATGTGTGTATTACACAATGACATCATATTGTTAATTACATTTAGATTTTTGTATACATTAAATCAAGTGAAAATTAAGCTTCTAATAATTAAGTGTTTATTAGGCACTAAAGTGCAAGTTTTATTATCAAAATGGTTAAAAGGTAAGTTAAAGTGTTAAAATGACAAACTGAAATAAGTTTATTTCACATAAATTCACTTGCCAAAATTTAATAGAGCATTGATTACGGTATCAAATTGATTTAAATCATTTGAGATTATAATTGAAATTAATTTTAAACACGACATTTTGAGCTTAAAATATTTAATGATCACAAATATAAAAACCATTTTAAAAATTCAAGATTAATATTTCACCCTTCTTGATTTAAATCAATTTAATCCCCATGACATTATTGAATTTAAAAATAGTGAAGTATGGAAGGTGTATAAAGCATTGAATTATAAAAATATTACTACTATATATAGAAGGTGTGGATTTTGTATATCTATTATCTATTATTATAATATTATAATTCCGGAGCTGAAAGAAAGTTTCATGAGTTGTCGTTGTGCCACGTAGGATTAGTAAACTGTTGAAATGTTGTCACGTGTAATTTCTTTTTAATTTCTAAATTAATTAAAAAAACATATCCTTTTCCAAATGTAATTAGGATTATATTTTTACTAATTTAACATAATTATAATAAACATATATCCATTTCCAAGTGTGATTAAATATAGTATTTCAAATCAAACTCTAATAAGTTAAATTAAACAATATATAAATTCATATATAGTTAGATAACACAAATAAGGTATGTAGTTTCTTTTAAAATTTATTATATTTTTTAATTATTTTTTTTAAATTTGTTACACTTTCTTTATGTTCAATTTTTTTATTGAAAGTTTTATACTAATATTAAGCTTAAATATTTAAATAAGGTACATATTTTACTTTAAAAAAGGTGCATTTTATTTCTTAATTCTTTATCTATTTTTTTAAATGAATGATTAATACTAACGGTCTGAGCAATGTGCGGGTAGATGGCTAGTAATATTATAATTCTGGAGTTGAGAGAAAATTCTCTATGCCGTCGTTGCATCACGTAGGATTAATGAGACATTAAAATATCACCACGTGGAATTTTTTTAATTTTTATAATAATTTAAAACATGTCCTTTTTCAAATATGATTAGGAATATATATTACGGGTTTATTTTAAATTTTATTTTATATAATACTAAATAAAAAATATATAATATTTTTATTCTATAAATAATTAATTTAAAAAAATTTCATTTTTATAAATAGTAGTTTTAAATTGTACTATTTTTAACATCAAATAAAAAAA